>CANUEX010014582.1:0-19867 GCA_948099535.1 Jatropha multifida
AATTTGATATTAGGTTGAAGAAGCTCAATAAACTATTGTGAAAGCTTGGTTGATCTGTGGAAATCAACTTCTTGCTTTTAGGTGAGTAATAATATATAATGCTTTACCAAATTCATTACTGCATAATTATTTTATGCATTGCGTTTATTATTTCTAAATTATTGCATATACAGTATGTGGATGAATACTTGTGCAATGATAATTGTTGTGAACATTTGGTTTGTACATGATGATATGTGATTGTGGTGTGGAAGTTAGAATGAGGTGAATTACCTGGGTTGAGAGCACGGGCATGGTGAGAATGCCGTCAGTGGGCCATAAGCGGTGGGAGTGGCGCCCCCCCCCCCCCCTTGTGCACTCTGGATGATGACACGTGTCATGGAAAAATATTTTTACAAAGAAAACTATTTTGCGAAAATGTTTTATCTGGTTATGGTTTTGCCCGATTGGGGGTGGGCTCCCTGGGTGCACAAGCCGTAGGACCATGGAATCACACGATGTGATATGATGGATATTAAAGCATGCTTGGGGAGAGCATGGTCCTGTTATGGTGATTTCACTGACTAACAACCACTTGATGTGCATATGGTTGCATTTGTTTGTGGGTGATATGATTGTCATTGTGTGAATGGAGAATGTCCATTTAGAATGCCTTAAGTATCATTTGTGTGAATGTGTGGGTTTGGTATTATATGTTATTATTCACTGCGTTTTATACTCACCCCTTTCCCCCCTTATCCCTTATGTTGTTTCAGGAAATTGTGACTCAGTTGAATATATTTGGAGCATTAGTTTTCTTTCCTTTGAGGTTATTTAAAGGATTATGTAAATGTATAAGATAAAATTATTTAGAATTCTTTATAGTAATATAGTAGTAGAAAATCCGCAGTTATGTTAAGATTTATTATTGTAATAATAATGTTAAGTGTATGTAAGACTTTATGGGAATGATTGAGTTGAATAAAATAAGGCCTTGTGATAGTTTGAGTCATTAAAAATATAATGGGCCAACTTGTAGAATATTTTCATGTAATTATAGTGTTGAAATCAGAGATTAGGTTTACTACGGGCCTCGGGGGCCTTAAGCTTACCCAGGTCCTAGTGCCGGTCCGGCCCATGGAAATGGGTCGTGACATTACACACTCAACAAATAATTAAAACTTATACTATATGCCAAATTCTTACTATATACCTAAACGTCTGGAGAACTTCCTCCCCCTCTGATGCTGAATTATCGAATCACCTCAACTTATATTATCTTCAACCTGCGCGTGAGGAAACTAATTGCACTGAGTATAAAACTCAGTGGTGCTATTTATAATTTAAATCAAATAATAATTTTAGAAACATAAAGTTTGAAGAGATTTTTCTTATTATAAACATTTATATACAAACATTAATAATTAATTTTATCATTGTATTAAATATTTATCTTTATTAAATATTTATCTTTAATTGAATATTTAAAACATTTCAAAATCCATTCCTCAAATTAATATAATATAAACCTACTAATTACCAATACCACATATTCCTTTAATTTAAAAACATATAACAGAACTTATTATCTTAATTTCCTTAACAACAAATTCTTACATATGGGACTCAAATACATTTAGGAGAAAATAAAGCAGATAAGATTTCAGAATAACTGAATAACTGAATCACATAATTGTGGCCTGTGAAAGCGCCACAGGATGCGGTCTGTGAAAGCACCAGCAGAAAACTGGCCTATGAAAGCGCCATCAGTTGTGGTATGTGAAAGCACCACCAGAAAATTGACCTATGAAACCACCACCGGTTGATGAGTGCGTCCGTTTATCTATAAGGGCTGATAACCCTAGCATATGATCATAGCTTTCACATAATAGAATGGCTTGATAAGCCGAGCATGCTCACATACCGGAATAAATCAGATCATACAACACATTCATACTAAGTATATTAGAGCCCAAAAACTTATCTTCTTTGCTTATTTAGAGTATTTCACATATAACTTGTTCTTTCCTTATTTTTCTTACAAGTATCATAAAATATCAATCATATATCATTAATAAAGAAATTTATATCGAATCATTATCAAAATATTTAAATAAAGCCACCTTTCAAACAATAGATAGAAGTGGCCAACATTCTCTTTTTTATAAACACAGAATTTCCAAATCAAATCATAGTAATCATTTAGAAATCATCACATATGAAATCTCATCTCCCTTTTTTTTTTCTAAAATCCATAAAATAGTATTCATAATTCATTTAAAGAAATAAAATATTTTATAAAATATTTATGAAATTAAAAATATATTTAACTTTAATTAAAATAGAAAGTTAGTATTATACTAATTTGGCTTGAAAGACTGCACTAGTCTTTCTTTCTTATTTATTGACTCTATTCCACTTCTGTAGTTTATCCCAACCTATAAACAATTTGTACTGTATTTTTCAGTTTTCAGTTTTCATTCTTTATTGATATTTGAATTCCTTAACATTTTTATTCATATTTCACATTTACTTTATATTTCCCTTAAATGTTATAAATCTACATTTTTAGCAGACCATTTAATTTAATCTTCCATAAACTTATTTTGTCTTTCAATTTCATATATCTTTAACACATAATTAAATTTGTTATTATTCATTTTTAATAGTTAAAGAATTCATTTAGCTTTACTTACTTATTTAAATCCCTTGGCTAATTTAATTTTACTTCAGAAATTATGTTTTGTTTCTCAAAATATTTATTTATTATATTAACCGATATAATAAGGTTTTATAATGAAATCCTTAAATCTTTCTTAATTTGCTTATTTTCAAATACTTAATTAATTTCAATCAATTGTAAATTTCAATTGTGCACTTACTTAATTAATTTATTTGTTCCTTAATAACATAAATTGTTATTTTATATAATAAGCTTAACTCTTTGAATAAAATTCTCTTCCTATAGAAATTCAGTAGCATTTTATTCATATTTTAATTCACTAAACTTTCAAATACATTACAATATCACAAAACCCATCCATCGAGCATTTCTCAATAATCTTTCATCCACCATTTTTGATATTTCACAATTTATCAATATCTAATTCTTTAATAACTTATAAATATTAACTGTTTAATTTCAAATTCGTGCAGTTACAAATTCTCAATATTTTTAACTTTGTCCATTCCCATAATTTGCCAATGTTTCACTGATAATTAAATGTATTATCAATACCACACAATTTACTTATTCTTTAATCAAACTAATTTAATCCAATAACCATAATTTCTAACTTGAAATTCTTCACTTAATCAAATAAAATGAAACTTAAATTATACGCAAAATCTATGATTCCACCGGAGTCTCGCCGGACCACCGCTAGAACCGTCGCCCACAGTAGCCGGGAAGTCGAACCTTCCCAAAATTTTGCAAGGCTTATACCAAAATGTTCGAAATTTCATGAGGAGCCTGAATATGTGATCATCTTGAACTGGATGCGCCTCATTTGGCCGAAAATGGCCCCCACAGCCACTGTAACACCGCCTTTCATGGTGATTTCTTCCTTTTTGCGCCATTGCTGGAATTTCTTGAGGAAAAACAATCACGGGGATAAGGCGAGTCAATTTATGCCTTCCCCTCAGGCTGGGGTTTCTGGAAACAGCAAGAAATCACCTGTGAACTAGCTGCTATAGTGACCGGATCCTTCTTGCTCCGATTACTCCTCAATGATGCCATTACAATCCCAACCAAGGTAAAATATACACTCATATCAATGAGTAGATGAAGTTAGAAGGTTCGTTTGCTGGTTTCCATGGTCGACGGCCAGAGAACAGAGGGAGAGAAGGGGAAGGGGCGTAGATCGGGGAGAGAGAAACGGGAGTGAGAGAGAGAGAGTTTTCTTTTTTTTTATTATTCGTGTTATTCAATTATTGCACTTATTATTATTATTATTATTATTATTATTATTATTAACTCTTCTCATTTTCATTTCCCTTCTTTTAACTATTCAATACATTCATATATTTAAAATCACAAATAACATTATAAATTACTATTTCTTAAATTGTAATTTAACCGATATTTATTATTTATTGATAAATAACCATTATATTTTTTTTATACTTAACAATCAATGACAAAAATCAGTATAAAAAATTCTTATCAATCACCCATCAAAGAATTTAAATATTAAAAAATACACAAAAAATAAAATTATATGAAAATCCCTTATGAAATTTTCTTGAAATTAGAGCATTACACCTTACCTCACTGTAAGACATGACATGTCGCCCCTAATATACATAACAAGTATTTATTGAACTAAAAATACTTATTAAATATACTACAAGGGACTTAAAACCTTTTTTTTATATCTTGTAGAAAAATACATTTAATTATTAAAACAACAGTAAAACTTCTTTTGAATCTTCCACATGTTTAAAAAAAATAGATTTTTATTAAATTATTTGTTATATGAAAATAATTTCTAATATGCTAAATAAAAAGTTTAAGTTAATATAATTTTCTAAATTATCAGTTATATCAATAAAAGCATCAAATGATTTTATAACCCATGATCCCATAGATAATTTAATTACATATTGGAGTTTTTTACAAATATTACATACATAGCATAATTTAATTACTTTTGCAGAATGCAACTTTTAAAGTTAAACACTCATAATTAACATGTCTGCTCAAATATGCAAAGCTGTTCTGTTAATATCTAATACATAATACATATTCCAAAACGAAACCAAACATACAATAGCTACTTCAGTAGCACACTATCTACACTAGACTTTAAAAAAATCTCGTAATGAGTAGGACTCACTCTCCTACTTTTTTTTTTCCCTGCGATAGTACAAAAAACATTATCTCTAAGCAAATTGCTTAGTGGTGCCATTTTATAAATTGATATGTAAATCCATAATTTTTCAATATTAAAAATAATTGTAATTGAAATTTCTTATGAAAACACTTTTCATATACTCAACTTTAAAACCCATTAAAGAGTTTTAAAACAAAACATATTAGCAATAACAATAGAAATCCTTTACATAAAATAAAATAGTTGCCCTATTATGTAATGATAGAATCACATCAATTCCATTTCAGTAAAACATCTTTTTAAGAAATTCAATAATCTCCATTTAGTCTTTGCAGCATATATAGACTTAATCCGAAGAGCCATCAATGTTTAATGTGCACATATAGACCTGTAATTTATGACCTCAATTTGTGTTTTTTATCTCAATAGAATAGGGAGCAATCTACAACCTCATTATAGAGGGAGCAATCTCAACCTCAACATGGAGGGAGTAATTTCAATTACAGTATCATCTTCAACAAATGAAGGGATACTAACAAGGAAAATAACCATATCATATATATCAATCACAATATCAACTTCAACAAATAAAGTGATATCGGCAGGGCAATACCTATGTCTATTAGCTGTTGTAAGACTTTAAAATCATTCCTTTGATATAATAATATTAAATTCATATTGGGCAACATTTCATTCACAAAACGCTGCTAAAAACATTCATTCACGGCCACACCTCATACTGCAAATAGCGATTGGCCAACACCTCTCTTTTATATATAAAGAACTTTCACTATAACTTAAGAATTACTAAAAAATAGAAGGTATCAAAATATAATCCTTTCTTTTCAAAATCCATAAAACTTTCATTCCAATATTTTCATTTTTATCCATAAATAAATTTATGAAATCAAGATATGAAATCAAATATATTTTGATTTTAACATAATAAAATAATAGTATTGCTCTAACCTAAATTGGAAGGTTCCCCTATCCTCTTTCCTCTAAATGCTGAGTTATCTTTTAATCCTTTCCTCTCAATCACTATAAAATGAAATTAACACTAACATTAGTTTATTACACTTTGGACTACACATACTATTATAGAAATACAAATTAGGCATTGAAATGTAATATTCATGCTTTTCTTTTATTTTCACTATGCTTGTCTAGGTGTTATATGACTTTTGTTTAAGTATAAAACACTTTATGTTTGACACTTAACCTCATCTTATATACATAAAAATAACAACTTAAATTATAGAAGTCAATGGCATGCTTAATTCATTAAATGTTCATGTAATACTGAATTTCAGCATTTGAGTAACTTGCATTCCATTGACTATATCTAGATTTTCATATTTTATTTTGCTATGAAATATTTACAACATGATTTCAACATTTTAGGGTACTGTCATGTAAAATTGTATAATTTTTTAAGCTCATTTGCATAGTCAACTGACCTAATTACAGAAGTAGAATTCCAACTTTTTTGATTCTGAGTAGCCTGCATTCTTTAATTAATATCTCCATTTTCTTAAATCCATTTGTCCTGAAATTTTTACAGAATACCTTAAATCTCAGGTTACTCCTAGATAAAATTTCATGAATTATGGAGTCCATTTTCCTAGTGAAATAGGTCAATTACAGAGGCTGCACTTTAGGCAAATTCTTATTGAGCAGTTTGTATTCATTTAATTGTAATCTCACTTCCCCTACATCCATTGCATTAACTCTTTTACCACGACCTATCCAACATCTTAATATAGTTTTTTGAAAAATTTCATAATATTTGGAATTTATTTACTAATTTAAATAATTCAATCTTTGTGACTGAATTTCTAGGCAGCTCAACTTGATAAACTCAAGCAATTCTTTACCTTCTTAAGCATTCTCAACTTAGTTTCAACACTAATTTATGCATAACAACTATTGTAAAACTTAAATAACATAATTACCTTACATATATTAGAATACTTAATCCACAGATTATTAATCAAATGGCTAAAACCATCCAAGTTAGTTGATTATGCAAACTTGACCTCAAATTCATGCTTAGCCACCTTTAATCACCTTAAAAATACTTATAATTTCATTATCTCCACCAAGTCAACTAAAATAGGCAATCATCTCATAGGATAGTTCATGGAAATCAAAATCAAAACCATAGAAAAGAAAGAAGAAGTGAAGATAACCAACCTTTCCTTAAGAATCACTCGAAAATTCTATGAATTTCCTCCTCCTTTGCTTGGTCAATTATGAAGAAGAAGAAGAAGATGAAGAGCTGCATTAATGATTGAAGAAAAAAGAAATAAATAAAGAAAATATTTATTTTCTAGATAGTTTGGTTTGATTCAAATCGGTGTGGTCCAACTCGATGATTTGCTCATATTTTTCATTGATTCATAGGTTTTTCAACCGGTTTGATAATAATAAAATATTTTCCTTTTAATTTAATTTTCTTCATAATCATATATTTAATTTAGATGCAACTGCATATCAATATTCATTATACTAATAATTATCAATTATTGGTAATAACTCCAGCATCCAATAAAATTTTCTTAATTCTTTTAACCTTTCAAATTGATTTACAATCACTATAATTACAATGTAATAAATATTAACATCCTCGATATATAGTATTTATAATTATTGTAGATTTGTTTTCAATTCAGATAATCGAATTTATTAAAAAAACTAGAATAACAGGAACTAACAAGTTGCTGATGTTACAACTCTTCCCTCAAAGAAATTTCATCTCAAAATTTACTTGTTATAAGTCTCTAAAAAGCTGTGGATACTGTCTCCTCAAATCCTCCTAGCATTCTCAAGTAGCCTCTTCTCTAAAGTGACTTCTCCATAACACCATAACTAAAAGAATCTTTTTATTCCGGAGTTGCTTAGTTTCTCTGGCTAAGATAGCTACTGGTTCTTCATCATACGTGAGGTCAGGATTAACTTCGACTGACTCCAATGGCAATACATGAGATGGATCTGATCCATACCTTCGTAGCATCGAAACATGAAAAACATTATGAATTTTATCTGATTGTGGAGGTAGAGCTAATCTATATGCTAATGGACTAATTCTCTTAAGTATTTCATAAGGTCCTATAAAATGAGGACTCAGTTTTCCTTTTCTTCCAAATCTCATAACTTGCTTCCATGGAGAAACCTTGAGAAATACTTTAACACCCACATTATACTCTATATCCCTTCTTTTTGAATCCACATACGATTTTTGCTTATCAGCAGCCACTTTCAATCTTTCTTTAACTATTTTGATCTTCTCCTCTATTTGCTAAATAATCTCAAGAACTAAAAATTATCTTTCACCTACTTCATCCCAACATAAAAGTGTCCTACATTTTCTACCATATAAGGCTTCATATGGAGGCATTCCGATACTGGTATGGTAACTATTACGATAAGCAAATTCCATCAAAGGCAAATATTTATCACAGCTACCTTCCAACTCAAGAACACAAGCTCAAAACATATCCTCCAATATCTGAATAATCCTCTCAGACTGGCCATTTTTCTGAGGATGAAATGCAGTACTAAAATTCAATCTAGTTTATAGGGCTTCTTGTAAACTACCTAAGAATCTAGATGTGAATCTTGGATCCCTATCAG
Organism: Jatropha multifida; assembly: GCA_948099535.1. NCBI lineage: Eukaryota > Viridiplantae > Streptophyta > Magnoliopsida > Malpighiales > Euphorbiaceae > Jatropha > Jatropha multifida. The sequence continues at coordinate 8,451 of CANUEX010014582.1, forward strand.
AAACAATGGATACCGGCACTCCATGTAGTTTAACTATCTCACCAATATACATATTTGCCAATTTCTCCAAACTATAATCTGATCTGACAACTAGAAAGTAAACACTCTTTGTCAATCTATCCACAATAACCCAAAATGCATCATGTTTCTTTTGAGTAAGTGGAAGTCCCATCACAAAATCCATAGTCACTTTATCCCATTTCTAGTCTGGAATTTGCAATGGATGATGTAATCCTGCAAGTACTTGATGTTCTGCCTTGAACTATTGACAAGTTAGGCATTTAGTTCCAAATTTAGCAATATTCTTTTCATACCATTTCGCTAATAATTCCTCTTCAAATCCCTACACATTTTGGTCCCACCTGGATGCATAGCAAATGGAGAATCATGTGCTTCCTTTAAAATGAGCTGTCTCAAATCAACATCAGAAGGAACACATAACCAGTCCTGAAATAGTAATAACCCATTCCATTAATTGAAAATTTTGGTCTTTTACCATCTTGTATTTTTGATATATAAAATCATTCTGTGCTGTTATTTTGATCTGCTCAACCAGTAGGGGTTTCACTTGTATATAGCCAACACCGAATCATCAGATATCTTCTCAAATTTTGCATTAATGGACTGTAGATCATGAACTAAAGATAAATTTGTAGTCCTCGAACTAGCCACAGTCTTACGACTCAACACATCAGCTACTACATTAGCTTTTCCTAGATAGTAGTCTATCACACAATCATAATCTTTTATCAGCTCAAGCCATCTTCTTTGCCTTAGATTTAATTCCCTCTGAGATCCTAAATACTTCAAGCTTTTATGATCTATGAAGATGTAACACTTCTCTCCATAAAGATAATGTCTTCAAATCTTCAAAGCAAATACAATGGCCGCAAGTTCCAAATCATGCGTAGGATAATTCCTTTAATGTGGCTTAAGTTGGCATGATGCATAAGCAATAACATTTCTATCCTGCATCAACATACAACCTAATCCATTATGAGAAGTATCACTATAAATGGTAAACTCTTTACCTGAAACAAGTAAAGTCAAACTGGAGCTTCAGTCAAACATTTCTTTAGCTTTTTGAAGCTCTCCTGGCATTTTTCTGTCCATTCAAAAACAATGTTCTTCTGTAATAGTTTAGTTAAGGGCAAAGCTGAAATACCCAAAAATTTTAATTTCAGAAATTATTATTTAAATTTTAATTCTTAAATTTAAGCCAATAAATTCAAGCCACATAAAATTTAATCGGACTCATAAACCCATTTGGTTTGTTGAAATCGATCAAAAATCAAATCGATTTATTGAATCAGACCAAACCGATTCAAATCGAACTGGAATGGTCTAGAATTTCTAGCAAACCATAGCAACATTATTTTTCATTATTTTTCTTTTTTTTCTCCTTCTCCTTCTTCTTCTCTTTTTATTTACTCTCTCCCTCACCGCCTCACTCACTCTCTCTCTGTCTCTCTCTGCACCGCTAGCCATGCCACCACCAGCGTCAGTGTCTTAGAATGTCGGTGCCGTTTCAAGTTGCAGTAGCTCCACTCCGCCTCCAGCAGCACTTCGGGTTGTGCACCGCCTTAGACTCGACCACAGCCGCTGATCCTCCCTCCTCTTCCACCATTCACACTACCTTGAGTTTTGTCCCTTCCTCCAGCAGCGCCAATGCCGATCATCGTGGACTCCAGCGAGCTCAGTAGCACCGCCGCTCTCTCCTCTGCGTCCCCTCAGACCACCAGTTGCTCGCACCACCTGAACTTAGCGACCACTAGCCCTCGTGTCTCTTTATCTCAACCTTTGATTTCGTGATTCAAGCTCTGATCTATGATTTTTGGGACTATATTGTATGATTGAGTGTATTGAAAATATCCATAAAATTGTTAGTTAATTCCTTCAATTTTAGTTGTGTGAAATATTGGTTTATTGTTAGAATTGATTATTAATTGTTGTGTTGAGTAATATATATATATATTTGATTTAGTAGTTGATGAGTTGAAAATAAAATTGTAGATTAGGAATAAAATTTATGGTAGAATATTTTTATAATAAAATTAAGAAATCCAATTAGTTGAATTATTGGAGATTGATAATTTATTTGATTAAGGTAGGGAACATTTGATTATGTAGAAAGAATTTAATTAATAAAAATAGTTTAGTTAATAATTAGTTTTAATTAAAGAATTTGATGTTAGATATTAGAACGTAAATAAAAAAATGTATATTCGAAAATCGATTAATATTACATTGTGGATTTAATGGTGAAACAGTTAGTATATTCGATTTGAATTAAGACATTAAAGTTGAATATTGAATAAAATGAAAAATATGTTGTTAAAGAATTATTAATAGTTACTTGATAAATAGACATATGAATATATATTTTTAAGGTTGCGAGAATAAGTAATTAAGTGATTCGATATAGAGACGAATTTTGTGGTTATTAAGGATCGAATAAAATAAATGATTTAAATAGTTATTAATTATTTGGAGACCGTAATTAAATTAAGAAGAAGATTATCGGTGAAAGGATTATAATTATGCGAAATGAGAATACTATTGATTATATTATATTGGTTTGGTAGTGAATCTAGATTATTTTAGAGGTTGTGACAAGCGAATTAATTGATATTTGGCAGCTAAGTAGTGCTGAATTTAGATTGGACTTAGCAGAAAGGATAGAATGTAGTTTGAGGGATTAATTACCTATTTATTATTTCAAATTGAATAGTCATGTGATGAGTTCATTTATATTTTTAAATTCGTAGATCGTCTGAGCTCATCAATTGCCCCTCCAAGCCAGAATCGAAACTAGGATTTGAATATCCTATAATCACTGTGAGTAATAATAAATGGTGCATGATATGCATTTCATAACATCATGATTTTATATCACCATGATTTTATTACATTATATCATTATATATTTTTATATCAAATTATATTATGCTATTATTTAATAATCGTATCATCGCATTTTATAATACGCATATTAATTATTGACCTAATGATTGACAATTAGATGAATTATTGATTAAATGTTACTGTAATATAAATTGCCTTGTTTGAGTGGAATTAGAATGAAGTGGATCCCCATGGGTTGGTGAGAGCGATCCTTGATACCGTCAGCCATGTATGGGAGATCGGCGCCCCCGTGTGCATCTGAGTATATATATTAATATGATATGAACAACCACAAGGTGGCCTCCTGATGGTATGAAAAGAAAAGAGAGCATGGAAAAACACTGAGAAGGCTAGTCAAGTGAGAATTGGACCGGTCGGCCAGGTATGGGGGATCGACTCCCTGGTGCACACGTATGAGAGGATGAGCCACGTGAGAGGATGGGTCACAAGGGATTTCGATGACTCCATAGACTAATTTCCACATGATTGATTTCTTGAGGATGAAATAATTGCGAAACTGATATTATGACATATGCATGACTGACAGAGTGATTAATTCAGTAACTAGAAATGCATTTTGCGTGATTGTTTGGTCATGTATTATTTATTATTATTTACTGATTTTAGTGTAACTCACCCTCCCATTCCATAAAATTTTCCAGGAAATAGAAGTATTGCTGGTTCATAAAGGCTCTGTTTCTTTCTACGTAGAGATACATTATTTAACACTAACTCTGAAAATGTTAGTATGCGAACTGTGTGAAAGGTTTGAATATTCCAGTACTTTGTTTAGGTTCCGCAGTTAGAATGATAAATTGATAATTGAATATGTAAAGGTTATCGTATGCTGATAAACAACCTATGGAGTATTTTTTTGAGATTTGGAGGAACTACAATAGGAAAAGTTTGACCATATTATGACTAGTAAATTTTGCATAAAATATACTTTTAATAAATGAGTATAAGCCCAGTTTGTGAATTAAATGTGATATTGAAGCTGTGCCAAGAATGTTACCGATTGATTGTCGGACTATGTCATAATATAGACTTACTATTTCCAAAGTCAGATATTAATAAAGATAAATTTTGATAGTTCATGCTTACTATGAGCCTTGGGGGCCTTAAACTTACCCAAGTCCTAGTGCCCAGTTTGGCCCACAATTTCAGGTCGTGACAAAGTTGGTATCGGAGCATAAGATCATTGTGGTATAGGTAACTGTGAAACATAGGGATCTCCATTTCATCTTTCTCAGTGTCCTTTGCTCCTATTTTAGTATCTCTCTTATTTTAACCATTGTGGAATAGGTACGTACAAGGAATTTCTTTTATTGGGATCGGTCGTAACCAACATAAAGAAGAAATCTTGGTGATTTTCCTCTCAAGGGAATGGTGGATGTACTAGACTCTTTGAGGTGGGAAAATTCATACCTATTGTATAAAATGGTACACAATATGTGAGAAGAAATAAAGATGAGTATAGTATATTAGCAGTAAGGATAGTTCATTACAATAGTTGCTGGTATCGAAGCAAGGGTTATTTCCTAAATCTACTGAGAGAGGAACACTGGATGCGAATGGAATAACTTGATTACTCAGAGTGATACTTGTTATATAGAATTTATTCCTACAATGATTGAAAAAAATGTCAGGTAATAAATGAGAATGTTCACTATGTGGTAAATTTGGAATGGAGATATTTATAGTATCAGTAGTTATAATGAGGGGCTTAGCTATTGGTATAAGGATTATCATCAAATTAAATATTATTGTGATAGTGATTATGGCTACCTCGGAGCTGGGAGTTAGAATAAATATCAAGTATAATTGAGAGAAAATGGTAATATGATTATGAAAATACTGAGAATGATGATTGGGGAATCATTGTTATTAGTTGCCCATATATGGAGTTGTGTTTATACTGCATAGATAAACATTCTCAATAAGAGAAATGAGTTGTTTAGACTGGTCCAAGTTAATGAATATTAAGAATTAAAAAATTAAATTAGATCATAAATTGCATATTGAACAAGCTATTTAGAGAAAAGAGAAAGATGATGTAGTGTAAACATGAATTTGTTTTTCAGCAATAAGACTTGTTACTAAAATTCTACAATATTAACTTTTTTTATAACATTTACTTGCTATTTGAATTTGAGTTCAATTTAATTTTGAATTTAAATCACATTATGATAAATCATTTGAGTATTTGCCTATATAAGAAGAATATATAAAATGTAATAATGTGAAGGTAACAGTATTTGAGAATTTGTATATATATTATAAGCAAATAGAATTAGACAATTAGATGAAGTGGTCATGAGCATGATTGGAGCATAAGATGAAGTTAAAGTGTGGATATTGGGACATTTGAAAAATAATAGAGATTTTGGTGTGCCAAAGTATACTAAGGGTGACAATCTTAAGGCCAATGTTTAAGAAATTTATTATAGATATTAGGATTGAGAGATAATAGAGCTAGTGTGGATAATCAAAGTAAATAGTACATGTTGGAGTGGCATTTAGAGGATCCACAACGATGTGGAAAGGATAGAAGATAAAATATAGAAATTTCGTGAAAATGGTTATGAGATGAAAAACGTTTTATTAGAATGTTCTAAATCTTGATCTAACTGATATGCCAATGTGAGATATTGCTTGAGTAAACCTTAAAGGGAAAACTTATATGCTTGAGAACATCATATTTATTTCTTAGATATTTTGAGTTATAAGAGATTTCCATAGGATTATGATTTTAAAAGAATATGGTAAGACTTTGATGAACATACAGTCGATTTACTATTTTTGTTTTGACACTTTATAAGATTTTATTTCAGTTGGTTCCAGATTCTCTTGATTGTGTTGAAATTTTCAAATAAGAAATGGTATTGACAGTTTAATTTTGAGATAAGTTTGTTGAAGGGTGCTATAAGCACAACATGTTATAGAGTACTTGTGCATAAAAGATAATGGTATTTGAGTTTTAAAGTCTGAGTATATTTAGTAATCTTATCCTTATAAACATTGGTTATGAATCATAGAGATGAAATTAGATTATGAAGAAAAGAAAACAGTGAAGAGGCTTAGTAGATGTGAAACTAGGGATTAGAATAGAAAAACATTAGATTGGACTAAATAAAGTAAATGAAGTGGAAGGATCAAATGAAAAGGTCAGTATGGTGAGATGACCAATAAAAAGAGAAAATATAACTTAAATAAATTGAGTGTGATAAGAAATAATTTAACAAGGAATGTGTGAAATAAAGTAGTTCGTTAATTTTATATCAAAAAAATTCAAGAGGAATGAAGTAATTTGAGATGTAGAAATGGTGATGAGGGAAATGATGAGAAATAACAACAGACAATGTTTATGAATGGTTACAAAAAGAGAGGAAAAGTGGTTATTGGATTGAAATATAAATTGTATATAGATGTAGGAAGTAACATATTTATTAGATGTTTTGAGGTAAATGGAGAAATTGAATCGTTTGAAGATATAATTATCTTTGAGTTTAAATAAGTCTTCCTGAATTATATGTTGATGGTAAAGTGAAATCAGAAAATTATAAATTGTGATTAGCAAAGAAGAGCTAAAGGAAAGAAATGAATATTTTCAATCTAAAGGAGGTGATCAGTTATGGAGTAACAATAAGAAGTCTTAAGGAAATAGAGACATAAACTATAAGTAATTATGAATATGAACTACAGGATAGGTAGTAAGATGACAAATAGATTTCAAAATTCAAAGGAGGAATTTTATGTGCAAAAAAAAGAGGGGACTAATGATTTATAGTTAATACTTGGAGGTTGTCTTAGTAATGGCACAAAGTTTTTGCGTTTGTAACGATTAATAAGTCTTTTTCAAAGGAAAAGGAACTTTCCTTTCTAAAGATTACTTTACTTAAATTTGAGCAAAATGTTATGTGAAGATATTTTGTTTTACTAATATTTCGTGGCGTGTCCAAATTTGGATTATGGGATTTAATATACTAATTTCTTTCTTAGAGAAGTAAATGGCACTACTCTTCCTGAAATTAGAAATCTAGAGGTACTTAAGAAGTGAGATTTGGAATCTTTGAAATAATATATCATACGACTCGAATTTAAGGGCACTGGATTTTGTATAAATGAAATATGGTTTGATATAAAAAATTTGATGACGATCGTAAAAATTTTGATTTCATAGTTGATTTGGTGACATGATAGATAAATTTTTAGGTATAAAAGAATGTTTATTGTATATCTGTACAAGTTTTAAAAACCATTAGTTGATGAGTATTTTAAGTGGATTATTCGGAGTTAAGAAATAAATACTCATAGAGTAAACATGTTTTTAATGGGCATAATTGTGTATGGAGCATGTAGTTATTTTAAATAAGATAAACTTCTATGGTCGTGAATTGAACGAATTAATGCTCTGAAGAAAAATTAAATTCTTCAGATACTTATGTGCCAATTATTGGAATTTATATAAGATTGGCATCGTAGAATTGAGTATAAACCAAGTAAGAAATTTTAATTATTTAAAGATATCCTGTTTATAATACATGAAGTGTTTGTTGAATCATTTATAATAAGAAAGAATAAATCATTTAATTCCTGAATAGTGATTATGTAATTTGTAAGTGATTTGGATAAGTAAGTAGAGATATGAATAAAGTCTAGAAGAGCTTATGAATTTTATGAGTTTGCAAGAATTTGATCTGAGTTGAATCTTGTTATGTTTGTTTAGAAAAAACTTCTGGCTTAAAATTATCCAAAGTGCATAAGTAATTATTGTTGGAATAGAGGCAATTTCCTTTGTGGACACTTAGCATAAAGGACTCAAGAAGGAAGTTAATATGTCGTTAACTTGGACATGTAAAGGATAAATTCATATGTAAGTAGAAAAATGAATCAACTATAAGAAGAATTGAAAGGATATAAGTTTTGTAGTATGAATGAAGTTAATGAAATCATTATTATTACTGTAAGATGATTGAGGTCTAGTAGAGTTGTGATTTACATGAACTGGTGGCAGTGGGAATGCTAAGCATATGAATATAAATTTGAACTTGAGGAGAAATTAGGAATTAAGAATGTGTAAAGATTTATCTAGAATTGAAATTCTGTATATAGTACGGAAACCAAATTTTATTTTGTTGAGACTTTCCACCAAAGACTGATGGACAATCTGAGATTCAACTTAGGAAGATATGCTCCGGATGTACATATGAAATTCTATGGGATATTGAGGTTCACACCTAGCATTAATAAATTTGCTGACAATAACAGTTATCAGGCAAATGTAGATATGACTTTTCACGGTGCACTATATAGTAAGAAGTGTAGATCTCCTATTTGTTGAGAGAGAGTAGGAGATGAAGAGTTAGTGAGACCCAAATTGAATCAGATCACGTCTGAAAGGGGTACCTATAATTTGAGATATAATTAAAATAGCTTTTGATAGGCGGAAGAGCTATGCAGACCCTAAGCATAAAGAGATGACATTTCGAGAAGGAGATATGGTCTTTTAAAAGTATCTCCTATGAAAGACATCATTTGTTTTTATAAAAAAAAGGAAGCTAGCCTCTAGATACATCGAGCTATATCCAATAGTTGCAAACCTTGAAGTAGTGGTGTACTGATTGGATTTGCCTAATGAATTTTCTCATGTACACCCGGTTTTCCGTGTATCAATTTTAAGAAAATACGTTTTGGATCCGTTTTATGTGTTAGAGCCACGGAAAGTCCAAGTTAATGAGGACTTAACTTACGAAGAGATACCGGTAAGGATTCTTGATTTTCAGATTCATAGACTTTGGTCTAAAGAGATTCCTATGATTAAATTGTTGTGGAGAAACCATTCTATCGAGGAGCGCGAGTGGGAAGTGGCGGCTCAAATGCCGGAGAGATATCCATACCTTTTTCATTCTGAGTGAGAGATTCTATCTTGTTAGTAAATGAAATTGACTTATTTTGTTTCATTGATTATGATTTTCGGTATATTCTATGCTTGATATCTTGTCCTCTTTGGTTGTTTTAAGAATTCGAGGATGAATTTTTATAAGGAGGGGAGAATTGAAATACCCAAAAATTTTAATTCTAAAATTTAAGCCAAAAAATTCAAGCCACGTAAAATTTAATCGGACTCGTAAACCCATTTGGTTTGTCGAAATCAATCAAAAATCAAATCAATTTATTGAATCAGACCAAACCGATTTGAACCGAACTGGATTGGTCTGGAATCTTCTCGTAAACCCTAGCAACATTATTTTCCTTTCTTTCTGCTTCATCATCTTCTTCTCTTTTTATTTACTCTTTCCCTCACCGCCTCACTTTCTCTCTCTCTCTTTGCGCTACCAGCCACCGCTAGGCATGCCACCACTAGTAGTAGTGTCTCAGACTGTCGGTGCCGCTTCAAGTTGCAGCAGCTCCTCTTCGCCTATAGCATCCCTTCGTGTCGCGCACCAGCTGAGACCCGACCACAGCCACTGCTCCTCCCTCCTCTTCGACCATTCGCACTGCCTTGAGCTTTTGTCCCTTCCTCCAGCAGCGATAGCGTCGACCACCGTGGACTCCAGCGAGCTTAGCAGCGCTGCTGCTCTCTCCTCCACGCCACCTCAGACCACTAGCTGCTCACACCGCCTGAACTTAGTGACGGCCAACCCTCGTGTCTCCTGATCTCAGCCGTTGATTTCGTGATTCAAGCTCTGATCTACAATTTTTGGGACTATATTGTGTGATTGAGTGTATTGAAAATATCCCTAAAATTTTTAGTTAATTCCTTCAATTTTAGTTGTGTGAAATATTGGTTTATTATTAGAATTGATTATTAATTATTGTGTTGAGTAATATATATATATATATTTGATTTAGTAGTTGATGAGTTGAAAATAAAATTGTAGATTAGGAATAAAATTTATGGTAGAATATTTTTGTAATAAATTTAAGAAATCCAATTAGTTGAATTATTGGAGATTGATAATTTATTTGATTAAGGTAGGGAATATTTGATTAGGTAGAAAGAATTTATTAATAAAAATATTTTAATTAATAATTCATTTTAATTAAAGAATTTGATGTTAGATATTAGAACGTGAACAAAAAAAGCTATATTCGAAAATCGATTAATATTACGCTGTAGATTTAATGGTGAAATAGTTAGTATGTTCGATTTGAATTAAGACATTAAAGTTGAATATTGAATAAAATGAAAAACATGTTGTTAAAGAATTATTGTTAGTTACTTGATAAATAGACATATGAATATATATTTTTAAGGTTGCTAGAATAAGTAATTAAGTGATTCGATATAGAGATGAATTTTGTGGTTATTAAGGGTCGAATAAAGTAAATGAATTAAATAGTTATTAATTGTTTAGAGACCGTAATTAAATTAAGAAGAAGATTATCGGTGAAAGGATTATATTTTTGCGAAATGAGAATACTATTGATTATATTATATTGGTTTGGTAGTGAATCCAGATTATTTTAGAGGTTGTGACAAGAAATCGAATTAATTGATATTTGGCAGCTAAGTAGTGCTGAATTTAGATTGGACTTAGCAGAAAGGATAGAATGTAGTTGTAACAGTTCGGGACATGGTATTATTTCGGTTTGGAAAAATTACTATGAGTGTCTAATATTTTAATTAATATTTTGGAGCATGTTTGCATGATTTAGGTGGGTAGAGAATATTTCATGAATATTTTTGGAGAATTGCGGCAACTAATGAATTTTATTTTTATTGTGGTATATTAAGAAATAAATGGTGAATTATTTTTGAGAAGTTAGTTTAATTAATTTATGGAGTTAAATAATATTTAGAAATGAATTATTTGAGAAATATTTAGAGCCATTGGATGAGATTACCTAAGACTTGATCTTGGCCATTGATTTAGCATGGAAAGAGGAAGCAAAGTTTGCCTTTGCTACTTAGTGATCTACACATTCTCTTTCTTCTTCCTCCCAATTCTCCACGCCATTCTTCTTCCTTCATTTCTTTCATTTTTCTACCACAATCTCCATTAAACCACCTAATTAAATCATAGAAAAGTAACCAACTCTTAAGGAATAAGTAATAGAAACTAGAAATTGGAGTTCCTAACTTTTAGATTTGAAGTTGCCATTAAAGGAGGTGAGTTGTAACTTTTGGGTTTTGTGAATTATTAAGCAAAACTCTAGGATTAGCCATGAAAATAATGCATTAAGCCATGCTCCTTCCTTTTCTAGTATTAATTTCTTATTTTAATGAGCACTTTTCCTATTTTGAAGAGATTGGTGAACCGTCCACCAATGGCAAAGAGAAGGCTAAGGATTAGTGTTCTCTAAGCTTATTCAAGCTCATTCAAGAGGTTAGTACTCTACTATCTCACTTCCCCTTTCAATTTCTCAAGTTTTCCATTTCTAGGTTTTTGATGAATTTTTGTGAATGTGTGTGAATTGTGTTGGGGATGAGACTTTAGTTGCTTTAATGTGTTTTCCCATGAGTTTTAAGCATGGTAGAATGCTTGGAAGGGAAGGGAATCATCCCT
>CANUEX010014606.1:0-18558 GCA_948099535.1 Jatropha multifida
ACGGCTATTCAATAAATTTTCGGGCGAACCAAAAATGATTTTCGATCCCCATAATATTACGTGGCGTAATATTATTGGCTAATAATTTACAATTTAAATTTAAATGGGAATGTTTCGAAATAAAAATTTCAGGGTATTATAATGCTATAACTTAATTCATTTCAAATATAACTGTAAATTCACTATCAAATTAAGCAAATAAATTAATACAATTTAATAAATACATGTTTATACTTTGAAATATGATACATAAGTAAACTAATGTTACAATAAGCTACAAAATTATTATAGATAAATCTTAGCTAAAAAAGTCAATATGTATTGTGAACTATACAATAAACTAACGTTATAATTACCTTTTAAATTATTTTTTTTTAACTTGCATTTTCTTAAAAGTTACAGTATCATATTATATGTTTAGATTTATTAAAATTTAACTCAAAATATATATTTAATAATTTAAATAAAAAAATATTTTAAATACAACGGCGTGCAAAGCGCGGGTGGTCCCCTAGTATATATATAATTTTGAAGCGACAAAAATCTTCAAAAAGCTAACGTGGCGCTCTCTCTTTTCAGAATTCTCTTTTATTTTTTTTTCAATTTTTCTTATTTTTAATAGCTTTCTAATTATTTATTTTAGATAATTATTTAGAGATCATTATTAGTTTAAAAAACATTGCATTTATCTCTAATTAATCAATAATTTAAATCCTAACTAATTGATAACTTAAATAAATAAAATTTATTTATCTCATTTTCCATCTCTTTACGTATCATTAGACTTTCTGAAAGGAGAATTAAGTTTCAGACTTTTGTTTCTACAAATTTTGTAACTTTCTTTCTTTATTTGTTTATATGTGTTTCAGACTTTGAATAAGAGAAGTGATAAAAGCAACTTCAGTTTAAATATACTGCCACCTTTGGAAGTGTTTTAATTTTTTGTATTATATTATTTATAACTTTATTATTTTTTATTATTTAACGGTGTATAATAGTGGGTATTTTGAATATTGCACATATCGATATTTGAGTTGTTTGTCGGTACAAAAAGTAATGTCACGAATTGGACAAGGAATCAGATGCAAAGTCAGAACATTTTATTGTAGAGAATTCCCCCTTCAGACCAATTGGACAGGTAATTTAGCTCACGTTTAATGGTCAAAAACATTTAGGGCGCATAATTCTTTTAGATTATATATTATTCTATTTTGTTTTTTTTTTCAAATTTAGAAGAAATAAGTTGAGATAGGAATAAAAAAATTTAATTGCTCACCTTTTATAATTTTTAGTCAATAAATTGTATTGATGTTTTTATTTCTTATTTTTATTTTGAAACAAACGTTTACAATTAAGATATATGTCTACAAATACTCGCGCGCGAAAGCGCAAGATCATAGCTAGTTTTCAATAATCCTCACTAATTTATTATTTATTATTTAATATAATAATTATTCACGTATTATTTAAGATGAATATAATTTGAAAATTATATGAATAAAATTATCTTTTTAACCATATTTTTTAATTTATGTGAAAATAGAAAGTGGACTATCTTTTTAAAATAGACCAAATATAAATATTACAATATAAATGAAAAATAAATGTCCAATATAAGTTATAGTTAAACATCTCAAACATAAATTAGAAACAAACATCCAACATAACTTATGATTAAACATTAATATAAATTATAATTCAATATCCCAATTTAAGTAAACATCTAAATTTATAGCAATTTTACTCAAGAAATTTATGGACGATTCAACCAATTTTCATTGTCAAGATCATCATAATTGTCTCCTCCTAATTGTATTGCATTGGTGTCATTATCATCCTCTAACATCTAAAAATTATTTTTTAAAAAATACAATTAAAGATAAATTTCAAACTACTTTTGTTTCAAATAAATTTAATAGTGCATAAAACAAATTACTCAAAAGTTAAACGTAAGAACAAACCTTGAGATGCATTCCCAACATTCTTTGTATATTCTTCCTAAAGTGCACTTTCAAGGTCATCAAAACTAAACTCTCCTTCTCGTTCTTTTTCCACGATCCAAAGTTTAGTTTTGTCAATGGACTCATAATCAATTGGATCATAAAGTCTCTTATTTTTTTGTCAATCTATCAATTACAAGAATATGAAAGTATTATTTTTACTAAAGAAATAAGATATGAAAAATAAAAATATAAAAAAACATGTCTCACCTATCCTGCAAGTGCAAGTTGTAATGAACAAAAATAAGATCATGCAACCTTTGATGCTCTAATCTATTTCACTTCTTTATATGAATAAGTTCAAAAACACTCCAATTGCGCTCACATCTAGAAGAAGAAGCAGTTTGGTTAAGGATTCTTATAGTCAATTTTTGTAAATTTGGAGCATCGTAACCAAATATTCACCGCCATTCATTTTTTATTGAATATGAAACAAAAAAAATAATATAAAATTTCTATATAAAAATCACAAAATGCATATACACAAAACTCACCAAATCAAAATAAAGAATTATAATTATATGAAATTAATTCTTACCAGGTCTAGTGGTTTTATTGCAATTAAGAACCTTTGGTTGAGAAAAGCCCATCTCTCGTTCTTGAAAGATTCTTGTCTCTTTTAACATGTTTGTTCCATTAAAATCCTCTACCTTATCAATTAAATCAAGAAAAACTTGCATTAACTTCTGGCTTTCTATGAAAAGTAGCTTGATCATATTTCATATTGAAAAACAAGATTCAAGTAACATACTGCTACATGGATGTCTCGGCGCAACAATCTATCCCATCTATTCTCTATAATATCGGTGTAGGTGTTGTATAGATTTTTCTTATTTTTGAATATCTTTTTAATCCCAAACGTGCCCTATTCTTGGACTCATAAATATAACCAAAAGATGGTTTTTCATGGATATCAAAAAGTTGCAATAAACATATAATAAGTCATAATCCTCACAATCATCAAGCAATTATTTCAAAAATTTTCATCCAACACAATATGTTTCAACTCTTTATCTTTTGCATTTTCAAAAATCTATCTATCTATATATATAATTCTAAAGCAAAATATATTTTGAAAATGATGTGGCGCTCTCCTTATTGAACATTCTAATTTTTCATTTTTTAGCAATTTCCCAATTTTTATTGCATTTTCTTAATATTTTTTATAATTTTTCTTTACAAAAATTGAAATATATATCTTATCTACAACAAATTAAATTTTAAATGTAAAGATTTTTGTTAAAACTTTAAATGCATAATAGATCCTATCTCTACTTTTTAAACTCTTCATTAGAACTATATTTTTTACGCGCTCTCACAAGCTCTGTCGAATATTTTTTTTATTTTTTTTTCCTAATTTATCACAACTACTTTAATACTCTTTGTTTATTGATTGAATTCTACAAGATTTTTTTTACTAGACTCGAGTTATTAGGACGTGGAATGGTGATTTGTTTCTACAAAATTAATTGGTAAGCTTTAATATTTTTCTTCTTCTTTTTTTAAAGTTTAGAACTGTGAATTTGAGTAATTCATTAGAGCTGTTTTCAAAGCTAATATCTTCCTACTTGCTTCTTTTAACTTAATAGATTTGTTTAATTCATTTTTATGTTACCTTTATTTATTTTTTTGTTAATTGGAATAATAAAATTAAAGGAATTTCAAAAAAAAGAGAGATAAATTGGGATTCCAATTTAGTTGCATGTTGATATGTTTTGACAATAATTTATTCTAATTTTTCATTCATCATATAAATAGAATCTTTTTGTGGTTTGGCTTGCACCATCAAAAGAAAAATCCAGTAAAATTGCTAGACCATCCAGGTATCTTGGATCTGTTTTTTTTGTAAGATTTTAGTATAATTTTATGTTTGTTAAATAGACTTCTTTATTTTTCTATGTTTTATGGATTTATATTTTGTGACAATTTATTCTATAATTGATAGATAAAAATTACTTTAAATTTTTTGAATAACGTAACAATTAATAAAACTTTAATATGATCATATGTGAAGTTAGTTCTCTACTTAGATTTGTGCATATGAAACAGTAATTTAATAAAATAAATAAAAGAAACAACCTAACCAAACTCCTAATTTTCTTATTTGTCATTTGTTGCTCCGTCTTCATGTTGTCATTCTTATTATTTAAATATTTCATTATAGTAATTTATTTTTTAATTTTATAAGTTAATATAAAAAAATGAAGCATGTTATTTGAAATAATCAGTGAGAATTTTATAATGAATATTCTTTTGTCTTAAAAATTGAAAAAGCTTTTGAATTTTTCCTTATCTATTTATTATGTTTAAAATAGTTATAATTATCTAATTATAATTTTAATATATTTAATTTAAATATACAAATTATGCACATTGAATTTTTTTATCTATCTACTATTTTGTTGTACATTATTTATATTGAATTATTTGTAGAACTTTATATGAAATCATATAGGATAAAAAATAGTGTTTTGATTATAAAATCTAACTAAAATTTAATTAGAAATTTGTAACTATTTTAAATAGATTAATGACATTATAATTTTTATATAACACAATGTTTAATAAAGTAACCCGTGGGAAAATAAATCTAATTATATACTAAACACAATTCATCTGTTAGAAATACATATTGTTTATAAATTATAAATAACAAACTAGCAAAATAACTCGTGCAAAGTGCGGGCCTTCATCTAGTTGCTTATGAGAGTCACTAATAATCAAAGCTTGCAAATCTTCTTTGGGAGTATGTATGCTTTGTAGTGCAATAAAGTCAGTTGCAAAATGAGTAGACCCAGGTCTGATGATTTCTCTCCAACCGGGTCTCTTTCTCAGCCAATTCAAGGTGACTTTATGATTATAAACAAAAACAGTCACTTTAGATGCAAGAACTGTAAGGCTTTGGATCATAGGCATTTTTCCTATATGTTTCTTAATTAAATTCACATAGAACTGCACAAGGTGACCAACTAATAAAATGATATATTTCCATAACTTTACTACTTGTAGCTTTATAATTGGCTGCATTATCAATCACCAAATGAATTAAATTACAAGGACCAACCCATTCTACAATTTCAGAAAAAAAGATTACACAAAATTTCTGCATTTGTGTAGATATCAGAAGCATCAACTGCTTTGATAAGTGAAATTTCCTTTGAAAAATAAATCAAACAATTAATTAATTTTCTCCCTTTAGTGTCTGTTCATCCATCTCCCATTATAGTACACTAGTATCAAGCCAAGTGTTTATATATGAATCAATAATCAACTTAACATGCATCTTGGCATCACATAACAAATTAACACACAAAGTATGATATGTTGGAGCCTTATAACTATGACCAATGTTGGCTATTTTATTGATAGCAAGTTGAAAATAAGGTGAGTTGTAAGAATTTGCGGGAATACAAGCATCATACCATATAAGTGTCATTCTATCTCTCCTTACTTTGCATACATGCTTTAATACCAGGTTGAGAAGGATCACTTACACCTTTTCGAAAATATGACTCAATCCCAAAACCAGAAGGAGCCTTTCTCTTTCCCTTTGAACTCCCAATCATATGAGAAGGAAACATTTGGATGTCGTCATCATCTTCAGCCATTGGAATTGCATTATTCAACCCTTTCTTATCGTGTTCTCATCCAATGAGCATTTGATGTGATGTTAAACATCTGCAGTCACCTTTTTGCATGGATCAATATTTCCTCTAATCCCAGCAAGATACTATTAATGCCCCACCCGCAACTTGTTTTTTAGAAAAATTTGCAAATCAAAATCTTTCTTCCTTGTAAATTTATTCCTTTTGTAACATATTTTCATGCTATAATTTTTTTTTGTCGAATAGAACCTCCCACAGAAGGTGCTGTAGAAGCTTATTTTGTAGATTGTGCATCAAATGACAATGTGTTTCTTGATTTAAGCAATGGTTTAAATTAAACTATTAATTTAATAATATTAATTTATTAATTAAATAAAATTAAACTATTATATAATTAATTATTAATTTTAAATGATAATAGCATATGGAAGTTTTCAACTACTGAGTACTGCATAATTAAATACAATTAAACATAAATTAGACCTTTATAAATAAGTACTGCATCATAAATTTTAAAAAGCCAATGCATAAGCTTTTAGCATGGACGAAAAATGTCCGAAAAATTTAGAAAAGGATCATATTTTTTTCAAAAAAAAAATTATGTGTAGGAAAAATAGAAAACTGCTTTAATATTGCTTTAGTTTAGCTGCTTGTAATATAATGCTTCTATTTATACATGGAGAGATAAGGACGAAATAAGCTTTACTCGTTGACAACAATATAATTTTTCATTTCTAATAAAAAGAGCACATAGAATTAGTAGAAAAGCTAATCTAGTATGATTTTTTTATATTTCTAGTAAGGAAGTATCTGAATATCTTACCAACTCCCAGGAAATACAACTCAGGCAAAGTCAATTGAAATTCGAGAAATCAAGCAAGTTAAACACAATAGTTGAATAGAGATTACAACTACCTAAATGCACTTATTGGATAATTAAAATTATGTATATATGACTTGTAGTGAACCATAAATGTGGCAAAAAAATTTTTAAACTATTAATTAAATTAAAGAATCATTATGAGCTCATGCATGTGTGTAAAAATTGCTTTCTTTTGCTAGTGCATTACATCTGTGGACTCCACAACCTCCATGAATGACATATTCCTTTATTTCTCAGTTTGTTTTATTGACTTTGATCAATTTATGCCAAAGTGCAATAGTTCATAGTATAAACTAATTAAAAATTGATTTTTGTAGCATAAACTAATTACAAATTAATTTTATTCTCTTTTTACTGTATTGTCTAAGGTCAAGAATAGCCAAATTTCACCTAGACATTTCTTCAAACACTTTATGTGCATAGCAAAATTAAACAAAAGTTTGTAACCTTCTATCATCACATCCTAACTCAATGAGTATTATCAAATTATGCTCATATTCAATAAAATTTCATAAATAATTGTTGTCTTCATTCTTTAATAAGCAGACCAAATACTATTATCAATGGAATGAAAACTCACATCCAGTAAATATTTAGCATTATCATGACCCAAAATCATGGGCCGGACCAGCACTAGGACCTAGGTAAGCTTAAAGCCTCCGAGGCCCGTAGTAAGCCTAAATTATAAAGTCCATACAATGCAATCTGTTCTCTATTCATAGTGAGCCCAATTACAGTTACCTGTATAAGTCTAGTAACCACTTAATCTCGGCCTAATAATTGTTATCTCAATTAATCATCATAATTCGAGCCTGGTAAAAATATAATTATACATATCACATACGACTACTGGTCATACAAGCACCAAATATAATTAAAATTCATAACTTACATAATCCACCCTCATAGATTATACCATTCAGAATATATACCACCTATAACTGTGGAGTTCGACAAAAATATCCGAAAATAGAGAATCACTTAAAGTAGCGATACAATATTTGAATAACTGTATAAATTAGAAATATACTTTGTAGCCCTGCGAAGAAGATTACCGAGCCTTAACGGTCCTAGATAGAACTCTTACTTCCTGAAATGTTGGGTAAGGGAGGTGAGTTTTGCAACTCAGTAAATAATAATATATAATACATAACCCAAGCAGTCAGGAACAATGACCCTAGACTCTTCTAATTGAGCATTCATCAATCATGCTATGTCAATCATAGCACCCACAAGCAGTAGCATCCATAATGCACATCAAGTGGTCGTTAGTCAGTGAAATCACCTTAACAGGACCATGCTCTCAACCCAAGCATACTTTAATGTCCATCATATCATATCATATCACATAATCTCATGGTCCTGTGACTTGTGCACCTAGGGAGCTCACCCCCGTTCGAGCAAAATCATAATTAGATAAAAACATTTTTCATAAAACCATTTTCTTTATAAAAATATTTTTTCATAACACGTGTCATAATCCAGAATGCACAAGGGGGGCGCCACTCCCACCGCTTACAGCCTACTGACGGCATTCTCACCATGCCCGTGCTCTCAACCCCAAGTGATTCACGTCGTCCCAACTCCCACACAACAATCACATCATATTAAACACGAGCAATCATTCACAGAGTTTATTAATGCACATCCACACGTATAAAAATATATATAGACATTTAAGTATTTGAAAGTAAATAGATGCAAGATTTAAAATAATTATACATTTATGAATTTGGCAAGCATTATATATTATTACTCACAGTGCTTGTAGGATATTCAAATCCTAGTTCTGATTCTGACTCGGAGGAGCGGATGATGAACTCAGACGATCTAAGGAATTAAAATATAGAGAAATGAATAATTCATCAGACACATGTCTAAAATAGACAAATAAAAAATTAATCTATTAATTATATTCTAACCTTACTGTCTAACTCTAATCTAGACTCTGCATTGTTCTACTGCTAAATATTTATTAATTTCACTTCCTATTATAGCCTTCAAAAATAATTTCACTTTACCACCGTTAAAATTCACACAATACTAGTCCAATTCTAAATATCATCCTTCCATAAATAATTTTTCTTTTTACTTAATTTATTTACAATCTCCATATGCTTATCAGTAGTATAATTTATTTACCTTATTTTATCCTTAATATTCACAAAAATATCTGCCTATATTTATTCACTTAATCCCTTAATTCTAATCACCACAAAATTATACTAATAATTTTATTTGTCAATTAACCATCTATAATTTCATAATTCAATTCAAATACACCAATAATTCAACATTTAGTCCACGACACATATTCCGTCAATTCCACAAAAAATTCATTTCTATATCTGCAACAATTCTCGTAAACTCCTTTAATTATATTTATTTTAGTAACCTAAATTACTTTAGTTTAATAAAACATTTTTCCTAACTTAATATTTACTGATCCATATTCTAATCGATTGAATAATCTTATAATCCTCCTCTAATTCAAATTAATTTAATTTCATCAACCACAACTTATTTTATTTTAATCAAATCTTAGTAATTGAATTAATTCTCCAATTAACCTTAATTAACTAAAATCCACTAATACAATTCTAATTAACTAAAATCTATTAATTTCAATCCTTATTAACTTAAATCAATCTAATACAGTTCATTTAACTAAAAAATCCAGTGTTTAATACTATAGCCTAATCTACAGTACATACGTATATTTATACGGTATTTACTTCTTGTCCCAATTTGTCCAAATCCATTAATTATCCCTTGATAACAATTTTAATATACTTAAACCATAATAAATCTATCAATAATATTTATAACCTAATAAAATCCATTATTTTCCTCATTTACCCCATCAATTACTAAATCAAATGTATATTACCATTAATACTCAATAACAACCAATCAACCATAGAACATTAAAATCAATTATTATCACCACCCGATTCACCTAAATCCACATCCACAATCAACTAATTTAATCACAACATCATCAATTAAATTAACCTAAAAAAAATATTCAAATTAATTAAATAAATTTTTGAGAATTAATAAAATTAATAACCTTAATTATAAAATAGTCCCAAAATAATTATCCGGCGACAATCGGGTCTCGGATTGCGACTGAGGTGGCAAAAAACGTGTAGATCGGAACTGGGTTCGCTGGGATCAGACTCGAGGGGCTAAGGTTGCCTCGCCGGCGGTGCCAAAATGGGGACAGAGGCTGTTGGTCGCGCGGAGGTGACTGGATCGGCTTCTGGTAGCCGCTGGCGTCGCTGGTGGAGTTTATGGCGGCGTGACGTGGTGATGGAGAAGCTGCTGGTGGTGCGACGCAAGGATAGATGTGGCCATGGCAGGGTCGCGCGGCGGAGGGACTGCTATTGCTGGAGTGGTGGTGGGACACGCAGGAGGAGGAGGCGCGCGATAGGGAAGGCTGTGGTCGGGTCTTAGGCGGTGCGACACTGGCAGCGGTGGTCGCGGCGCGGTGGTTCTGGTGCTTGAGCTGGTGGTGGCTGGCTTGGCGCAGAGAGAGAGAGTGAGTTGAGGGAGAGAGAGAAATAGCTGAGTTTGAGTGAGAGAGAGAATTTGTTGATAAGAGGAAGAAGAAGAGAAAACAAAATTAAAAAAAAAAAAATTCAAAGAGACAATATGATGTAGGATGAAAGAAAAATTTTACCAATAATTGAAATGGACAAATCGTCCATTTGAAATTCAACGAAAACCAAATAGCAATGCACAGTAATTTTTGGTAAAAATATCTATTTTGGATCTAATTTAATTTAATTTGGTCTAAATTAACAATTTGGTTAAAATTTAATAGTTTTTCAACTGGTTTTTGGAGAAATCAAATTGATTTTCGGTCCAAATAAATATCGCGTGGCATAATTTTATTGGTTGAAATTTTATAATTAAAATTGGAATGAAAAATTTTGGGAATTGAAAATTCCGGATATTTCAAGCATGAAAAACCTTAAATGAAGTATCAATCTCTGCTTTGTTTCTTCAATTTGTAGAGGAGATAGTGAGATTAGAGATGTGAGGGAGAGATTTTAGGTTTGCAGTAGAGAAGAAAGGAAATGGAAATTAGACTACCAATAGGTTTTAATTTTTAAGGATTCACTGTTCTTTTTTTTTGTTGCAGAAAAATGATGGTATTTCTTAAAAATTTGGTTCATCCTAGGTCTAGCCGATTTTATTTAGTCCAACCCGATGTGGGATTCACCTATGGTGTCACATCCACCCCCTTTAGGGACGTAGTGCTCTCGCTGACGTTTATCCCACCACCAACTAGAGGAACAAGGCTTGACTCCAATACTAAGTCTGTAATAGCTCGGGTCTTGTAAGATATTGTCCATTTTAGGCCAAATCAACTCAAGCCTGCATGATTTTATTTTTGAGCTATAACTAACTCAATAGCCCAAAAAGGCCTCTTGCTAGTCTAAGTGTGACATCTCAACCCGGCAAAACGATCCTAAGAGGGAGGGTAGAGCAGGGCTCCTAGCAAGCTTTTAGGATGGCAGGTTAGCTAGGGTAGTGGAATGCGGGACACAGGAAAGAATCGGATCATATATTGAAAAGGGGGTAACCAATCATCAGAGGTGCCTTGTGGTGGAATGGCTGGAGAGTTGGAAGAACTCAAAGGTTAAACATGTTCATTTGACAAAAATCTTAGGATGGGTGACCTCCTGGGAAGTTTCCATTTTACCTGCGGGGACAAAATCGTGCGGGTCTTGCCAATCTTGTATGGGGAGCCGGCTTGATCCAAAGCGGACAATTCCTCTGGTGGTTAAAGTCAAGGCGTTACAGTTTGATATCAGAGCCTAACCCTCTCTAGTAGATATAGCGGAAGCTGGTGGGCCTGTGACATCCTGACTCGGTGAAGCGATCCTAAGAGGGTGGGTAGAGCAGGGTTCCTGGCAAGCTTCTAGGATGGCAGGCTAGCTAGGGTAGTGGAATGAAATAGATCATATATCGAAAAGGATGTAACCAATCATCAGAAGCGCCTTTTGGTGGAATGACTGGAGAGTTGGAAGAACTCCACGGTTAAACGTGCTCATTTGACAGAAATCCCAGAGTTGGAAGAACTCTAGGGTTAAACGTGCTCGTTTGACAGAAATCCCAGGATGGGTGAGCTCCTGGGAAGTTCCCATTTCACCTGCGGGACAAAATCATATGGGTCTTGCCGATCTTGTATGGGGGAGTCGGCTTGATCCAAAGCGGACAATTCATCTGGTGGTTAGAGTTAGGGCGTTACACTAAGGCTTGCCCATTCTTATGTACTTAACTCACACCTTGTGCTTAATCGATGTAGGATTCACCTAGGGTGTAACATCCACCCTCCCTTAGGGACTCAGCGCCATCACTAAGGTTTGCTCCACCACCAGCTAAAGGGACAAGACTTGGCTTTGATACTTAGTCTGTAACAACCTAAGCCTAGTAAGATATTGTTCCCTTTGGGTCGAACCAACTCAGGCTCGCACGATTTTGTTCTTAGGTTAGAACTAACTCAATAGGTAAAAAGCCTCTTACTAGTCTAGGGCTTGCCCATTCTTATGTACTTCTCTTATACGTTATGTGATTCACCTTAGGAGTCATATCCACCCCTCTTATGTACTATTACAGACTTGCTCTCACTGAGGTTTGCCCCACCAGCTAAAGGGACAAGACGTAGCTCTGATATCAAGTTTGTAATAGTCTAGGCCTAGCAAGATACTGTTTGCTTTGGACCGAACCGACCAAGTCTGCACGGTTTTGTTCTTGGGCCATAACTAACTTAATAACCTAAAAAGCCACTTGCTAGTCTAATGCTTGCCCATTGTTATGTAATTCACTTACACCTTGTACTTAACTGATGTGGGATTCACCTAGGGTGTCATAATATTTCTCCAAAGTGCACTCTCTACTAAGCAACGGTGGCCGCTCCCTCCTTCACATTGTCGCTGCTTCTTCTGGTCACCCTGAGGTATATGAATATCAACACTCGCTTAACTTATATTTTTTTTAATTCCTTTTCATTTATATTTTAATTTGCATTTGGTTGTGTCAATGGAATTATGTGGTGCAAATACTATCTGATGCAGATGAATGAAAAAAGGTAGTGAAGAATAAGGATGAGGAGAACAGAGAAGGGGAGAGGTGGTGGAGAGATGAGGTTAAGGATTAGGGACTTTTTGACATAAATCAAAACAATGGGTTTTATCAAAACACTACATTTGATATTACTAAGGATGTTGGGTTAAGTTAACCTAACCTAATTTTAATAGTTTTTTACTCAAAATTGTATCGTCTTGTTTGTTAGTGTATGAAATAATAATTTACTGGTTTTTGAATAGTACCACATGTTTGAAAATCGATATTATTTCAGTTTGAAAAAATTACTATTTACGGGTAGAAACTAAGTTATGAATTTATTTGGAGAATTTAGGAAATAGTGAATTATGGTATTTTATTAATTGGAGAAATTTGAGAAATTATTTTCATGGAGTAAATTTAAGAAATATATAGAGATAAATAATATTTTGAGGAGAATTATTGAAAAGTATTTTTAGCCATTAGATTAGAATACCTTGGACTTGATCATGGCCATCCATTTGTCATCACCTAAAAAAATGGTGGAAAATGTCTTTATTGACTATAAAAGTCAACACTTATCTACCTTAGCAACACTTTTCTTCTTCTTCGTCTCTTCTCTTCTCTCTTTGTCTGACCATCTCTCTCTCACTTTCTCTCCATTTTTCTTCAATTCTTACTAAGTAAACACACCAATTCATTCCATTAAACCTTAAGTTGGTGATTGATCTAGGGGATTTAAAGCTTAGAAGGTGATTTTTGGTGTTAGAATTCAAGAACTTTGGGGTTTCTTTACTTATTCAAGTAAGTTAGGATTTTGATTTCTAAGAGTTAATTTGAGATTTTTGCATCTTCATCTTCATACATGCTCCATCTTTCTTTCTTTGTTTGTTTTCTTTATTTGATGTAGGATTTTTGCTACTTTGTTAGAGGTGGATGAACCATCCACCAAAGATAATGGAAAAGCAAAGGTTTAAGGTTTCCTAGAGCTTGTTGAATGTAATGCCCTAGAAATTTCGGATCTTAAAATGATATTATTTGGTCGGATCATGAATGTGAGGACGATGTGGCTTCTGCACGCGTCTCATGGTTTTCTCGAGAGTCACTAGAGTAAACCGAATCAAATGGGCTTGGTTCATTTTAATTTACCAAAATTATTTTATCCAATCCCAATTTTAATCCTCAGAAAGGTGTTCTCTTGCTTTGGTAAGGTTTTGAAAATATTTAGAGTCGCCACCCTATTTTACTAAATTAGGGAAAATTCTCGAATTAATTAGTTCATTGGGACTAATCAATCCGGTTTTAACCAGAGTGAGCCTGGGAGTTGGGTATGAAAATAGGAAGGTGTTAGACACCCATTCCGCCTGGCCTAAATCGGCCTCCTAATTGTCCAAATATTTATTATTTATTAATCGTGGTATTAATCTAAATTGAGATGTAAAATCATTTTTGCAATCTTTAAAACAATGCCACTTAAACATATTATCATAATCTAAATCATACATCAAACATAGAAATTAAACATCTATGAAAAAGGGGGAAGGAGAAAAGATTACAAACCATCTCCTAAAATACAATCTATCCGTTGCCCTTACATATTCCTAATTCTCACTTGATTAACACAAATCATCATCAGTAAAATTACTCCAAATCAAATAAAATTATGATTAATCTATTACAAACCAATTAAAATGAGAATCCATTTGAATCCTCAATCAAATTACATAAACATTAATACAAACCCATTAAATAATAATTTACACTACATTCAAATAAATCATACCAAATTCAGAATATTAATCATGCAAAATCAATAATCAAATCACACACAAACTTTCATACGACATGATTTATGCATGCCTTAATCGAAAACCATCAAAATTCAAATGTTAGTTCTTAAATTGATAAATAATCATAAAGTAAATGATAAAACATGAAAATAATAGAGTGTAAAGATGTTAGTTGATGTCAGTAGGATTAGATATGTTAGTGAATTAGGTAAATAACATATATAACACAATAATATGAAGAATAAATATTAAATATATACAAAATACATGCAAAAATAAAGTATAACGATTTTAATGCTATTTCAAGCTCATGATCACAATGTTCATCTTGTTAGATGAACAAAATTCACAACTCCCAGCAAGAAATTCACATTAGAATCGCCAACGTACTCATCCGGATCAAACATGAGTTTTCAACCCTTAAACCCTAGCTCACTTTGATTTTAGAATCTAGGTACAATTTGATGTTTATTAATTTATTTTTCTTCTGGAACTTACAGACTAACACCACCGGAAGTAAATCGAATCCCTTTCTAAGGTAAATTAAATATATAATCACCAGAGAATTGATGATGAACACGAGATAGAAACCAAGAGATTTCTGGGTTCAACTGATGCAAGTCAGTTGTAACTAGTGCAGGACAGTTGGATCTGGTGTGCACCATATGTGACTTCTCTGTGCTAGTTTCTTTTGACTGGCACTAGTTCAAGCTAGAAATCTGCAGATTTCTATAAAATCGGACTTTTGTGGGTTCCTCTTACAAATGATCCAATTTTTGTTAATTTTAGCTTCTGAGTTCATGATCTCATACCACTGGAAGTGATTTTCATCCCATACCAAGGTAACAAGAGCCCACAAACATCAAAAGATTGAAAATGATTGAGAATTTGAAATCTGGGGATTTTTGGGCTCAACTGATGCGAGTCAGTTGTAATTGGTGCGAGTCTATTGCATTTGCCTTGCACCAGATTGGTCTAGAAAGCTACAAATTTCAGCAAAATTGAGTTTTTGTGTGTTCCTGTCACAAATAACTCAATTTTAGATGTTTTAATAGTAAAATAAATTAGAAATATTAAAAGGAAGAGGTTTAGACTATCAGTTATCTGATTTTGAAGATAACTGTTGATTTGATTGAAGTTTGGTGAAGAACGCCTTAAGATCCTTTATTCTCCTCTTGATAATTCGAGTCTTCTCGTTGATTCAATATTTCCAAGAATGTTTATAGGTCATTGTCTACTAACTTCTTGATGGCTTCCCAGTTTTTCTTATAATCCAACGAAGGGATCAAGATTTTAATGAACAAGTCATTTGAAGGATGTGTTTTTGTTGTTATTTTGGGTTTGTTTTTGTTTTTGATTTGTGATTTTGTGTTTGTTGGTTTTTATTTTGTTTTTCTCTTCAAGTTTTTTATTACCAAAATTTTTCCATCCCCCTTAACCCTAGGTTTAAGTCATTATTTATAGGCAAATGGGTAAAAACGACACTGTTCATTGCCTATGTGGTAGGTAGGCCCTATGTGTGGGCCCCACTGATGGGTCGATTTTCGATTTTTCACGAAATCGGTTCAAATAGTTCGTACATTGACATAAGGTGTGAAAAGTCATCCCCAGTGACCCTGGGATTCTTTTCCGAGCCCCGTTTCGGCACAAACCCCGAAAAAGTGAAAATGATCTAATGGATTCGATTTCTCATTCTACGGTACCTAGTTCAAGAATCGAATCAATCGAATATTTTGAACTCGTTCTGTCATGAGAAATGTCATCACCATTGATGGGCTCCTTAAGGATCACTAATGGGCCCCACAAGTGGGTCCCGCTAGGCCACTGTGGCCCCCACCAGCAAATCGACTTGATTTTTATGAAATTATTCCGGGTGATGCACAAAGTGTCGTAGGATACTGGGGCGTGTCCCGGGCAAACCAGAGATGCACTTTTGGGTCCCATGTTGCCACAAATGTGAAAAAGGTTTTAAGAGTTGCATTTTCTAGACTCAGATCATCATTTCAGGATCAAGTTCCTCCGGTGCTTCAACCCCTTCTCTAGCAATACATTTTATCATCACTGAGTCTATTTTTGGGCAAAAATTGAGCGTCTACAATTTGACCCCATTTTGATAATATTTTGCTTTTCAAACAAGATTTTATCAAAATGTAAAGTAGACGCGTAAGTAGTACTCATACTTACTTGGTTTGCTCTCTTCAAACGACTGGTGTTATTGTGTTGTTCCAACTTCAATGGTGATTTGATGACGATGCTTCTCTTCTAGAAGCTGTGCTTTCGGATGATGGGAAGCGGGATGAAATACGCCATAGAGGCGGCTATAGGGCTGCGCCATGCTGGATGACTTCAATGAATGAATGGGTGCGATATTGTGATTGACCTGGTTTTGAAATGCTCCCCCTAGGGAGGTGCATCACGCCAAACGACTTGATTGAATATCCTTACTTTGCGAGGCGAGTCAACTAGACGACTTAATTGGAAAATTCCTCACTGCGCAAGTTACATCAGCTAGACGACTCGATTAAAAATTTCCACGCTGCGTGAGGTGCGTCAGCTAGACAATTTGATTGAAAAATTGCTTGTTGCGCGAGGTGCGTCAGCTAGATGACTTAATTAAAATCCTCACTACGTGAGGTGCGTTAGCTAGACGACTTAATTCAAAATCCTTATTGCATGAGGTGTGTCAGCTAGACGACTTAATTGAAAATCCTCGTTGCGCGAGGCACATCAACTAGACGACTTAATCCAAAATCCTCGCTGCGCGAGGCGCGTTAGCTAGACGACTTAATGCAAAATCCTTGCTGCGCGAGGCGCGTTAGCTAGACGACTTAATCCAAAATCCTCATTCTGCGAGGCGCATCATGTAACACCCGCCTCCTAGCCTCGGAGAACCAGACGGCGGATGCCACATTCGGTGCCGGAGCACCGTCTTATATCACTTACTAACTCTAGATCACATATTAGAAGTGGTTAGATTTTCATAAGGAGGCAAGTAATTAAAAATTTGAAAATAAAATTTAGTTTAAGGAAATTCCTACGAAAATTTCGCAAGAGTTTCCCCTGAAAATTTACTTGCCACACAAAGAAAATGTACACACTTCCAATATAATTCCCTCCAAACCCCAAAACTCTAATTCAGTACAACAAGTCACAAACACTTCTAAAAGGTCGCAAATGTTTACTTAAGTTCTAACATACTAATACACCATTCATTCAAGAATATATAAATACATGATTTCATTCATACACCACAAATAAAATAAAATAATATTACTTAAATATCCACAAATCTCATTAATTACATTCTCAATATCAACATCTCCAATATTTCTTACAAAAATATTACACATGCCATAATTTACATTAATATATACATATCCTATAAAAAAGATACATTCCTACTCTGACGCTGTCACTTTGGTCTTCGCGTAGCACCCACAGCTCACAACTTACGCGTGATAAAAATCAACGCGCTGAGTGGAAGACTCAGTGGTGCTAATGAAATATAAATTAAAATAACCAAGAAACACCAAGGTAACAAATCTCAAATATGTTTCAAAATACTCAATTTCAAATATATAAATATTAAACCTCGAAAATGTACTAGTTAAATCTGAATATTTTGAAAAATCAATAAGAAAATTTACACCTTAAAAATTTATACCAAACTCAAAATAAATAAAAAATATCACATACACTAATATATATTTCCAGTTTCTCAATGACGAAAATACAATTCCATTTTTTTTATTTAAGGCTCGTACCCATACCGAATGATTGTAAGCAGATTCGATCGTGGCCTGTGAAAGCGCCACCCACCAAACACACAATCGTGGCCTGTGGAAACGCCACCGTGGCCTATGAAAGCACCACCCACCAATCACACAATCGTGACCTATGAAAGCACCACTCGTGGCCTATGAAAGCACCACCATGGCCTATGAAAGCACTATCACAAATAATAAGTGCGTCTGCCTATTTATAAGGGCTGATAACCCTAGCATATGATCATAGCTCCACCAAACAGAATGGCTTGATAACCCGAGCATGCTCACATATTACAATACATCTCATCATACCACATGTCAATCATGTATAGTAGAGCCTAAAATAAATGCATTCTCCCACAATAAATCTTATTTCTCATTCATCATTTCTTATTCAAAAACATTTTAAAATTAGCACTTATTAATTCAAAACCA
>CANUEX010014610.1:0-82428 GCA_948099535.1 Jatropha multifida
GCAGTTAGGATGCTTAAATAAATATTGGCTTGTAATAGAATTATCATGTGTTTATAAATAAATTGTGGAGTGTAAATGACTATCTGGAGACTGTATGATAGGAACAGTTTGAACATATTATGACAAATAAATATTTGTATGAGAATATATTTTTATTATATGAACATGGGCCCGAGCTGTGAATAGTACTTAATACTAATGCTGGGTCAGAATTATTAACTCTCATTGACTTATGAAAATGTCATAATATGGGATTACTATTCCGATAGTCAAATGATAATAGGTATGGATTTTGATAGTTTAGGCTTACTACGGGCCTCGGGTGCCTTAAGCTTACCTAGGTCCTAGTGCCGGTCCGGCCCACGGTTTTGGGTCGTGACATAAATATAGTTTCTTAAAACCCTAATAGGTGTTCAAAAAGAAAATCAAATTATTACTTAATCCGCAACCCTTATCCTCTATCCCAAATCAATATCTATATACAGTTGTAATATTTATTGAGAAGATAATATAAATTAATAATGGTAATCATTTTGGCTATATTGATAATATTACTTACCCAATGCATTAGTGTAATATCCCGAAATTTTTATTTCGAAATATTTCCATTTAAATTTAATTGTAAATCATTAGACAATAATGTTACGCCACGTAATATTTATTGAGACCGAAAACCATTTTGATTTACCTTAATATCGATTGAAAAACCATTAAATCTATTAAAAATGGGATCAATTATTGAATTGGACCGAGTTAATTTAAATTGAACCTAAACCAGATATTTTCAAAATTACTATGTGTCACTATTTTTTTCTCCCGACAATTAATCGATGGACGATTTGTTTTTTTTTAATAATTTTTTTCTTTTGCTTTCTCTTCTTTCTTTTCTTTCTTTTTCTTTTTATTTAGACGGCGTGTGTCATTATGAATCAATGACCAAGTATGAGGGTTCGGCTTCTCGATATGTATACACACACACACACACACACACACACACACACACACATATATATTATAATGAAAATTGGTTGGGGTCTAATAAGTGGATTTGTGACATCACTGATCAATTTTCATATGTTGTGAAAATCTAAATGTGATTTATTTGAAGGTGCTGAAGTTTTGACACATGCTTGTGAAAGTGTGTCCATTTTATATATATTGTAAAAGCATTTTACTTGAATGTGCGAGTTTGCATTATTTATTATTATTCACTGAGTTTAGTGAAACTCACCCTCTTCCATAAATATTTTTCAGGAAATAAAAGTATTACCGATTCTTAAGATTCTACTTCTTTCTTCGCAGAGATTCAGTGGTTACTTTCATCTTTAAAAATGTTAGTATGAACTATCTGTTGAGTTTGAGATATTCTGCGTATTTTTATTCGGTTTCGTAGTTACGATGATAAATTGATATTTGGTTATGTAATAGTTACTGTGTGATTATAAATAATTTGTGGAGTATTTGCTGAAAATTTAAAGACTATATGATAGGAATAGTTTGACCATATTATAACAGATAAATTTCATATGAAAATGTATTTTTAATAAATGAGTATAGGCTCGAGCTATAAATTAAATATAATATTGAAGCTGGGCCAAGATTATTACTGAATGGTTATCGAATAATGTCATGATGTGAGCTTACTATTTTCAGAGTCAGATAATAACAATGAGAGTTTGTTATAGTTTAGGCTTACTACGGGCCTCGAGAACCTTAAGTTTATTTAGATCCTAGTGCCAGTCTGACCCATGATTTTGGATCGTGATAATTAGAGAAGAGAATATATGAATATGCACACAAACTCTTAAAACCCAAAAAATGACTTAAAACAAAAATATATAGTTCTAATTTTTTTCAATTTTATAAACACAGTTTTCTTTCAAGTCAAATATATTTAAGATATAAAAAAAAATATCAAGAAAATTAAAAATACTTAATGATGAGGTCATCTATTTATTGCAAGGAAGATATAGATCTCCTATTAATTAAAGTGATAGTGGTTGTAAATTAATTCAATAACGAAAAAAATTAATAAATAATAAATTTTTATTAAAAATAAAAATCTTTTAAAAACTTAATATATGACAAGTAATAAATTATATTAAAAAATTATCAATTTGAATTGTAAAAATAATCCTGAAAATACTATAATTTAATTAAATTTTATTATAATGGAAAAAAAATAAAGCCAAATTAATAAATAAAAATTACAAAGCAAATCATGCTAGGATTTAATATTGTTCGGTTAATAAATTTATTCAAGCATTTTATTTTTTTATTATTCTAAGTTGTGAATTTAAAATTAATTAATTAATTAATTAATAAAAAAAGATTATATAAAAGAAACGCCAAATCAATCTCACAACATATATTCGTTCCATTCATGAGGATGGAACCCTTGACCTCACTTAAAGAGAGAAAACTGTCAAACCATTTATCCAAATACTTGTTGATATAAATTTAACTTTCGAATTAGGTACGACTAAAACTATTTTAGGATATTCTAACTTTTATTGAAGATGATATCGAAAAATCTCATTATTTCTCTCTATTTTCACATAACGACTCGCGCAATACGTGGGCCTTCATCTAGTTGTGAAATAAAGTAATATAAAAAACTTTCCCTTTTTTAGTAATTTTAAATGAATTTTAAAACCTTCTATCAAACTTTTTTAGTCTTTTTCAATATTATTAATATTATTATTATTACTATTATTATTATTATTATTATTATTTATGCTACATAATTAAAAAACTTAACATTGTCTAATTTTGTTCTAACATGCCTTATTGCAATATTAGTCCTCCCCTCGATGAAATCACAAAGTTCAGGGACCAAAATGGGTTTTGCGCCACTGTCATCTCAACACCACTAATAATTTAAAGAAAAAAAATGAAGAAAATGGCAAAAACAAAAATATCAAGTCGGTTGGAAACGAAGATACCAAAACCAAACTAATCTCTATTCAACAATGGCTGTGAAATTGAATGGCACTGTCAGTGTGACTTCAAGCCTGAAACTAGACCCATCAGCCAAATTTGGAACAAAAACAGTGCAATTTTCAAAGCCTCAAGCAAAGTTGCTGTTCAAATCATCATCTTTATATAGAAAAAGTGTCAACTTTTGTAAGTGTTCTGTTTTGGATGAGCAAATAATCTCATTCACTGACTCCGAAACTCAGTTGATTGATGCGCTTCTTGGGATTCAAGGCAGAGGCAAATCCGCATCTTCTCAGCAACTCCAGGTTTATATATATCCTTTTATTATTATTATTATTATTATTATTATTATTATTATTATTATGATTGCTTAATTGTCTTTTTTTTATATTAAAGATAATAAAAGAGGGTTTTTTGCAGGAAGTGGAGCGTGCAGTTAAAGTGTTAGAAGGCTTAGAAGGCGTACCTGAACCGGTATGTGATAAGTTTCTTACCAATTTTCTATTTTCTTTCATTTATTTATTTTTAGCATTGTGGGAGGGTGAATTAGAAGCATGGTTTAATTATTTAGTAAATTTGTGGAATTCATTTGAAAGTTCATGTTTTCATGTTCAGTCTGAATGAAAATGTTCGTTTTACTCCATGAATTCAAGTTTAAGGAATTCAACATAATTAAGCTAAATTCTGTTGCTTGTAAATTAATTCAATACTTGAATTGATTTCAATTAGTTGTAGAATGAACCAAGAAAATTTCCTTAGTCTACATTGTTTGCAAGCATTTGATGTTATTGCTTTCCTTTTGTTTGTGTTTTTATAATAAAAGTAATGTTTAAAAAATGAAATAAAATTAGATAATAAGATGACAAGACGGGAGGGGAACGATAAATGTTTGGAGAGTTGGAAGTCTTTTTCTGAAAAAGCTTTATTGAATTGAACCATAGCAATTTCCAGTAGCATAGGTTAGTCTTAGTTTTTGTTTTGGCATATAGTATAATCTGTTGTTCTTTGCAAATGCTCACGTCTCTGAATAACTACAGACAAACTCAAATCTAATTGAAGGTTGCTGGCAATTAATGTTCACAACTAGGCCCAGGACAGCATCTCCGATTCAGGTTACATCTCTTGTCTGTCAATTTGTTGCACTTTGAAAGATCCTGGTTTCATATCTTTTGTAATAATACTCTAGAGTTTATGAACCTCTACAAAAAAGATTGTGTCTAATAGTTGAACGCATTCAGTTTCCCAGGATACTGGATTTTTTTTATCTTCATCTGAATATTGAGTGGGTTATGCAATAACTGTAGCTTTTGTCCTAAGTAACGTAAGAACATATAAAACTACTGCTTTTTTACCCCTCAGATATCTTATCATTTCCTGCATTTTGTTTCACTTTTGCAATGGTTTCCCCCTCCGCAATCCTCTCACCCTAACAGTGGAATTCAAGTCTGTGGTTATTAATGAATATTCCAAACCTTTACCCTGGGATTGTCTCCTTGCTGACCAGGGCTCTGTTGCTTTTATGTTAACAAACCAAGATAAAAGAATATTTTACTCTTAAGTATTGCAGAATGACTAGTTGATGAAGGGTGGTTAATGTCGTTTGTTACTTATAGTTGATTATACCTGCCATCTGTGCTGAATTATTTTTTGTGTGATCTGCATATGCTTGCAGAGAACATTCGTGGGTGTTGATTTCTTTAGTGTCTTTCAAGAGGTACAACTTCGAACAAATGATCCATGTGTATCTAATATTGTAAGATTCTCAGAAGCAATAGGTGAGCTAAAAGTAGAGGTAAGGTTTCACTCTCTATTCTTTGTTTGTAACTGCTTTGGAAACTTCTGACTATATTGAATTTATATTTTATTATAAGAGAGTGACTGCAAGAACTCTGACACATCTATCATACGAAAATTATAATCTGCTATTTTCAGTTATTGACAAATCATAGTGTAACCAATTAGCCATGAAAAGGCTCCAAACTTTATTTCATAACCTTTTTTCCCCTTGAATCTGCAATTCACATCACCTGCTATTGCTATGGATAGACAATTGTAATCCCTACAAGTGTCCTATAAATTGCTTGGCACCTTTCTACTAGATGTTACGTTTAAAGATGTGGCACATTCTTCCAGTTTCTTTTTCTTTCAACAGAAGATAACCTTCTTAATATAGCAAACGAGCTTCTTAATTACCGTGCCTTGACATAGAGGGAAGATAACCTTCTTAATTACCGTGCCTTGACATAGAGGGAACAAAACAAAGTGACTTAAACAATAAACTTTATTTTCACTTCTAATCCACAATTTATGGATTTTATTAGCATTGTGAGAGATCATTTTTGCTCAGTTTCTTGTCCCATCTATGCTATAATTGCCCAGCTAATTAGAGATTTTTAATGATAAAATCGTTGATATTGAGTAAACTCTCAAAAAGGAATTGTTGGGGAGCATCTGTATGTGCTGTATTCGGTTTGATTTACTTTCTCTTCCTTTTGTTTCATGTTATTTATCTTTGGACATTATGATATACAGGGATACAATCTTCAGATTATGAAATTGAGTTTGTGCTTTTGCTTTTCTAAGCAATTCACATATGTTCCATAGTTTATGTTGCACAAATCTAATCTTCTGTCCAAAATTTTGGCTTTTTTAATCACCTTTGCATAGGCAGCAGCAGCGATTGAAAATGGCAAGCGAATCAATTTCAGATTCGACAGAGCAGCATTTTCATTCAACTTTTTGCCATTCAAGGTTCCATATCCAGTGCCATTTAGGCTTCTTGGTGACGAAGCAAAAGGTTGGTTGGACACAACATATTTGTCCCCATCTGGAAACCTTCGCATATCAAGAGGAAATAAGGTAAATATGGGCTTGATAGTACCCATTATATTAATTGAGCCCTCATGTGGTCTTCTTCATTTGTGTGGGAGAGATGCACGGTTTATTTGTATTTAACGAATTGTTCCCAAATCTTTTGTTGTTTCAACTTACTAAAGACCTCCAATAATGTTTCTATAGCGCAGGGCACCACATTTGTGCTCCAAAAGAAAATTGAACCTAGGCAAATATTGCTCACAGCCATTTCTACAGGAAATAGAGTTCGAGAGGCAAGATCAGAATCAACATTTTAATTAGTGCATTTGATGCTGTGCTTAGCTGCTAATTATTACTTTCCTGTCAACAGCAGGCAATTGATGAGTTCTTATTGGTGAATCAGAATATAGCTAAAGATAAGCTAGAACTCCTGGAGGGGGAATGGCAAATGATATGGAGTTCACAGGTGACTGATGATATTAGCATCTAGGTTTGAATTACTACCCTTGGCTTGCTTAATATCTATAAATGGTATTAAACTATGAACATACTCATCTAGGTTTTATTAGTCAAATCCAATCAATTTGTCTTTTTTATGCATTCGGAATAAATTTCTTTTTCAGTAGATTCTATCTGTTAGAGAGATTAAAAATGTTTTTGGGCCTTCACCTAGAAGTTTGAGTTTTTTCATGGTATCAAAAGCCTCTAACCAAAATGGCTAGAATATTTTGGCACTGATTCTTAGAATTATTATCAGGCCATCATTTACAAGTAGCTGAAATTGAGTGGCTGTTGATGCCCTTGACTTAATTCATGAGCATTGATGTGACATTTCCTAGTTTATGTTTTGTACTTTTTTTTTTCTGTTGTAGATGGAGACGGATAGTTGGATAGAGAATGCTGCCAATGGTCTTATGGGCAAGCAGGTATAGAATTTGCAATATCACCTTTTTTTTTTTTTTAAGAAAAAGATTATAATGATGATACTACGTATATGACTCTTGCATGAGCTAATCCTTATTCGTCCGTTTCACTTCCTCACTTTTCTTGTCTTACTTTTTAGATTGTCAAAAAGAAAGGTCAGCTACAGTTTTTGGTTGACATCTTTTTTGGGATTAGATTCTCCATGACTGGAACATATCAGTAAGTTCTATTCTTCTTTATGAAAATATTTCTATGATATACATTGTGTGATTTTTAATTCTACATATATCAGTAAAGCTATCTGAAAATTTTGCTGACACAAAGAGGAATTTGAAAATTATATGCATATTAAAATTATAACTGATTTTTAGATTTGGTGATTCTGTTACTATATTGAGTACTATGCATGCAATTACCATCTGTTTTTAATTGGAATTAAGATTTAGTTTTCTGCAAGAACTTGTAATTTTAATGCCATTTTTGTATTGAGAAAGTAAAGGGAAATATTATTAAAGTCTCGCACATACATAGGCTAAGTGGGTAAGTGTCGAGACTCGTTTACACAAAACCAATTGGTTATGCTAAGTCCAACACTGATGTACCTATAAATCATTATATTATTTTGTTATGTTTCAATGAGTTTCATTTCTTAACAAATTCTTAAACAATTTTTCACAAATCATATGTAACACGGTATTTACATGTTAACTATTACACTTGACATTGATGTGGGATGAGATATGGAAAAAGGATAGAAAAGCAAAAGCATATCAGCATTTGAGATTTTTCTTTTTTAACTATTTACAGGAAATCTGACTCGAACAAATATGATGTTACCATG
This sequence comes from Jatropha multifida, assembly GCA_948099535.1. Lineage (NCBI taxonomy): Eukaryota > Viridiplantae > Streptophyta > Magnoliopsida > Malpighiales > Euphorbiaceae > Jatropha > Jatropha multifida. The sequence continues at coordinate 7,520 of CANUEX010014610.1, forward strand.
GATGATGCAGCAATCATTGCTGGCCCATATGGATATCCTATAGAGATGGTAACAAAGATCGAGTTAGAGCTACAGTAAGTTTCAACCCTTCTCCATATACCTCATCTATAGACTCAATATATAAATTTGACCCTAAACTTTGACTGATTCTCTTGTGGCCCTTGAATTTTGTGGGGGTCAATTATAATATTGCACTTTCATATTTTAGTAATAACTATGTCCTTCACCAAAATAAAATATGGCAGTGTAAAGTTATATGATTGATTCCCTCTAAGTTATTTCATTAGTAAAGAACATAGTTATTATTGAAATATGAAAATATAAGATCATGATTGAATTTCGTAAAATTCAGGGAGTCAAAAGAAGAATTGGCAAAAATTCAGGGTCAAATTTATGTATTAAGCCTCATCTATATGATAGAAGAATTAGGCAAGTTCTTTATATCTTCTAAAATGTAGTACATATTGTAGGTATACCGATGAGAAGCTCAGAATTAGCAAAGGGTATAATGGCATTGTTTTTGTGCATGTACGAACGGATGGGATGAAGCAGAAATAGGCTGAAGATTCAATCTTTTGGTGATTTTTATTGTAAATCTACAACCATAAGCAAAGGGGAATTGTGAGATATATCTTTTTCTAGTTGATAGGTTCCTTGTGAAAATTACGAGATATAATTTACCAATTAACCTTTCATGAGCTTAAAGAAACAAACCCCTTTTGCTAGCTGTTTTTTTGAAATTAGTTGTTTTTTTTTTCTAAATCAAATAGGTTTTTATTAGTTAAAAGTATTAGAAAATGCAATTAGGGAAAATTTTCGGTCACTTTCATTAATCATCGAAGAAAGCTTTATATACAGTGTTTATAGACGATTCCAGCTAATACAGCAAAACTAACTTTGTAACTAACTCTAATTACATAGGCTAACAAACTAAACAAAAATGCCTGCTAAGGAATAACAAACTGACTTGAATAAATAACCATCAATTCATTTAACTTGTGCTTTGTTGTCACTTGACTTAACGCACCATTTTAATAACTTGTGCTTTGTTGTTACTTGACTTTGAACGCATTGTTTCACTATCTTCTTTGCCTTTATCAGTTAATACTGCCCCACAAGGTGGAGAATGTATTTCAATCATTCCCAGCTTGAGTATGAATGAGCGAAAACCAAAAATGGGAAGGTATTTTGTGCATATGTTAGCCAATTGAGCATGAGAAGGAATCAGCAAGAGATGTATTAAGTTTAAGCTTTTCATGAACAAGATGACCATCTAATTCGATGTGCTTGATCCGTTCATAAGGTGGGATTATTAATGATGTGCAAGGCAGATTGGTTATCACAGTAAACACTAGCTGGTTGAGAATGAGGGACGTGTAAATCATTAAGAATGCATTTAACCCATTAAACCTCACAAGTGGCAGCAGTAAGAGCACAATACTCTGCCTCAAAGGAAGAATGTGAGACAGTTGTTTGCCTTTTGGATTTCCAGCTAATGAGAGAGTTACCTATGTAAATAGCATAACCTGTGATAAACCTTCTTGTATCAATGCATCTAGCCAGTCAGAGTCTGTAAAGGCTTTGATATGAATGGAAGAGAAAGGAAAGAATAAACCTAAGCCGAGTGCCTGTTTGATATATCTTAATACTCTGTGCAAGTCTTTTTTATGTAAAGTTGTGGGAGCTATAAAAACTAACTCAACTGAATAACAACAAAGGTTAGATCAGGTCGATTAGTTGTGAGATACAACATCTTTCCAACAAGTTTCTTATAACACGAGATATATGTAAGTGGTTCACCAATTGTTGCTCCAATCTTAGTGTTAGAATCCATTGGAGTAGAGCAAGGTTTTCCAGTCAAGAAACCTATTTTAGAAAGTAACTCCAAAGCATGTTTTTCTTTGGCTAATTGAAATTCCTTTATGGGATCTGGCAATCTCAAAGCCGAGGAAGAATTTTAGAGAACCAAGCTCTTTGATCTTAAAAGACCATCAAGTAATGATTTAGCTGTATTAATCTCGGCCATGTCTTTCCCTGTTAAAATGATGTCATCAACATATATAAGAAGAGCAGTAAAGGAATGTGTCTTATTGAGAACAAATAAGGAATGATCTGAATGAGACTGAGAATATGCATTTTGAGTCGATGCTTGAGAAAGTTTAAAGAACCATTGTCTACTACCTTGCTTCAAACCATAGACTCTTTTGGAGTTTGTAAACCTGATTTGCTGAAACTTATAAGCCAGGAGGAGGAGTCATGTAGACTTTCTCAATGAGATCACCATGCAGAGAGGCGTTATTCGCATCAATTGGTTGAGGTACCAATTGTTAATGAATGCCAAGGCCAACAAAATTCTAATTGAATCATTCTTGCAACGGTGAAAAAGTTTCTCGATAATCTAAGCCCTTTATTTGTGTATAACCCTTGGCCACTAATCGAGCTTTATACCTCTCTATGCTTCCATCTGATTTGTAGTTAATTTGCAGCCAATTGGGCTCTTTCTTGGAGGGGAGGAACTAAAATCCATCTTTTGGTTTGAGTAAGTGCTAAAATCTCAACATTCATAGCATCCTTCCAAACCTGTTATTTTACTTCTTCTTTGTAAGTCTTTAGTTTTAGAAATGGAAGTGATATTAGAGATGAAATGAAAATAGGAAGGAGAAAGATTTTGATAAGAAAGTACTGGGGAATACGAGAATTGGTAAGGCTACAATGGATTAGGATGATTTGGAGTTTGGATATCAGGTGGACATAATGGTAGGGTAGGAGAATCAGAAACGGTATCAAAATTGGGATAAGAAAGATTTAGAGAATCAGTTAGTTGAGAAAAGGTATATGTAGGAGAAGTGTTTTTGGAAAAAGGAAAATCGGCTTCACAAGAGATAACATTTCGCGAGAGAAATATTTCTCTGGATTGTAAATCCGTAAGGACAAACTTTTTGGTACCAGATATAACCCCGAAAATATACCTTTATAGCTCCGGGAGCAAGCTTCTGTTTGTGAGAAGATCAAGTGAACGCATAAGAGAGACATCCAAATACTTTGAGGGTAAGATAAAGCCTTTCATAAGGGGAATGGTTTTGAAGAAGAGGTGTTGGTAATCTGTTACGAGGAAAATAGAATATATAACAACGTAACACTAGAAAGTTGGAGGCAAATGAAATTGAAATAACAGTGCTCTTGCCACATTCATGACATGTTAGTGCTTGCGTTCAACTATCCCATTTTGTTCGGGAGTTTGCAGACGGGAGATCTAGAATAGATAACAACGTAACACTAAAAAGAGAAGCTGAGAAATTCTTATTTGAAAAAGTTGGTGATGTTAGCATAAAGCCCTTTATTACTTTCTATGTTATAGTAATTGAACTTGATCGATATTGTGACCACTGTATTATTTCTTAAAAGCTTGATAAATAAATTATGGCCATGCATCTAGTAATCACTCTATTCTCTCTTTCTCTAGTAATATTCAATTCAAGAACGCGGTGGATATTGAAATGACCTGTAATGTAATTTCAAAATTTTTTCATTTAAAAATTTAATCATAAATTCTAACCGATGATATTTAGCAAAGATTAATTTTTCCATGCTAAGAATTGAACTCAAAAATTTAATTTAAATCGTCAAACCTAAGAGCGGAGCATTAACCGATACCAAAATCTAAGGTCCTATCGAAACTATTCCAAAATCACTATAAACCAAAGGAAAATAAACAAATCGAATCGGAATCAATCCATTAAAACTAGAATCGGACCAAACCGCACCAAATCTCCTTTTCTCTCTTTCATCGCACGATTTCTCTCCCTCTCTCCTTGATGCAGCGCCTTCTCCTTCTTCCCAGCAGTTCCGACCGCCACTCGACAAGACTGGGGCACCGATCGACTCTCCTCGAGCTGCCGGTCTTTTTTTTACGGTCTTCTCCGACGCAAAGACTAGCTCAAACGGCATGGATCGCAGCAACCTTTCTTGTCGGTCTGAGTTTTTTTATTTTCCGACGATCTCCACCAATTCTGGCGACTCCAGGCCATGAGTTTGGCACAACTCGATTCTCCAAGTTGCTGCGGATATTTTCCCTCTAGAAATTCAAGATTTCATTAGCGTTTGAGGAGCAACCATTAATGGTAGCGCTGAGTTGTTGTTGGTGTCTTTTCCGGCCAAATGAGTCACCGATTTGATGATCAGACATTGGAATCGAGCTCCCTATGAAAATCAAGTGGAGCGGCATATGACTTTCGTTGATCTCTGGGTAAGTTCATTTTTTCGGCCACCATGCACGGCGACGCTGACTGTGGTTGGGGGATCGGCAGGCGGCGAGACTCACGAGAGGCAGAAATAATGGTTTCTCGCACTGAACTTGAAACCGAAACCCGATTTTACAATCGGTATATTTACATTTCAATGGTTTAATTTAAATTGTAATTGTGAAATTTATAAATTTTGGTTATTGAATTAAATTAGATTGATTAAATGTTAAGTAAAAGTTGTGCAATGTTAGTAACATAATTAAATTCCAAATAAATTCTAAAATTGACAGATTATGAAAATGATGATTGAAAGTGATAAGAATTTAAAATTTATATAAATATTGAAAATTATTGAGAATGGCAATTGAAAAATATTGTGAAAATGTCCAATGGATGAATTGGGTTATTATTATCAAATGTGAATTTTAAGCGGATCAAAATATAAATAAAATGCCGCAGAATTTTTAACTAAAAAAGAGAAGCTTGTTCAAAAATTAAGTTTATATTATAGAATAACATATTGAATTATTAAATGAGGAAGTAAATTTGAAAGGATAAACCAGTTAGGCAAATGCAAGTTTGATTTGTATTTAATTGAATTTGATAAAATATTTGAAAATAGAATTTCAATTGATATTTTGCGTATAAGTAGGATAAAAAAATTTAAAATTTTTATTACAAAACCTTAATATATTTATTTGGTAAAATAAATAAGTATATATATATAGTTGCTTTAATAAATAAGTTAAGTACTTGTCTTTAATTGAATTTAAAAGAAATTATCAAATTAATTTGAGGAGTAAAAGATAATTTTTTAAAGAAAATCAAGTTTAATCAAATGGTTTATAAAATATAATTTCTTAAAGAAAATTAAATTGAATAAAAAATTTTAATAAATGATTGAATCTAATGATTTCTTCTGACTATTAAAGTAAATAAATAGATTTCAATACTTATTTAAAATAAAGTATGGATTTCAAAATAGTAATAAATTAAAAAAGATTTAGATTAATTAGTTTACTTATATTTAATTTTCAATTAAAAAACTGAAAATGCAATGCATGTGAATTTAGTATTAGGTTAGAGATTCCTCGTACCCTACTGTGAACATTTAATTGATCAAAGAAAGAGACGAATTTTCGCTTTCAAGGTGAGTAATAATAAATTATGCATACCATTATCTGCAAGTATGCATTTCATATATATATAATAGATCTTATAAAATTTATATACCATCAGTATCTAGTTTTTAACTTCATTATTATTATATTATTGTTTTTATGTGTGTGTGTAAGAGAGAGAGAGAGAGAGAAAAGTAGGCATAGTTGAATCTGTGACGCCACTGATCAATTTTCAAATGTTGTGATTATTTGAAGGTAATATATTTAAATGTGCTGATATTATGACACGTGTTTGTTAAATGTGTGTCTATTTCATAAATTGTAGAAACATTCTGCTTGATTATGTGGGTTATAAATTATTTATTATTATTCAGTGAGTTTATAAAACTCATCTCCTCTTTCATAAATTTTTCCAAAAATTAGAAATTTGCTAGTTATAAAGATTTTGTTTCTTTCTCCGAAAAGATTCAATATTTGAGTCAAGCTTTTGAAACGTTAATATATATATAGATTATATGATCTGTTAAATATTTCACGTATATTTATTTCGTTCCGCAGTTTAGGATGATCAATATATATTTGATTATTAAAAAAAATTATTTGCTGGTTAGTGAACTTGAGAGGTTATTTCCAACTATATTAATGACTTATGACTGGAATAGTTAGTCTATATCATGAACGATTAGTTTTTTAAAAATGTATTTATATATGTATGTACAGGTCTAAGCTACAAGTTATATGAGATATTGAGGCAGGATCAAGATTATTAATTGCTGTTTATTTAAATAATATTAAAATATGAGTTTACTGTTTTTAAATTCAAATATTTATAAAGACAGATTTTTCATAGTTTAAGCTTATTACAGGTTTTAGAGCCTTAAATTTATCTAGGTCTTAGTGCCAATCTAACTCATAATTTTCGGATCATAATGATATATATATATATATATAATTTGCACCTTTTTTATAATAAATTTGGATTTTTGCCAACTACATTAGACTGGCACCAAGTTTTAGTGTGGTGGAGTGCATAAACTAGCTTAAAAACCTTGTTATTAGTGTTTAATTGATGATTATAAAAGGCCTAACGTATTGATTTATTTGTATATATATACAAGTCAATCTTTTGTGTTTCGCATGATTGTACAATATTTTTTTAAAAGAAGATAAAACAATAATAAGAACATCAACAACAATAATTAAAAAAAAGAGTAGTGCTAAGTGGCTTATAATAATTTTAGAGGGACCATTGCATATGAAAAGACACTTATGACTCTGAGTGGTTTTGGAGGGATAAATTGGAGAAAAAATGGATGAGTTTTGGAGATAAATTAAGTCATGGTTACCAATGCTATAAGAAAAAAAGTAGTGCTAATAGCTTTAGGGGTGTCATATTATAGTTTTTGGAACCTGAATCGTCGATTCGTTATCAGAATCAAAACCGTGAGGAATCAGAATCGATCCAAATTGGAACCAGAATTGGGGGTCTGTGGTTTGGTTCTGGTTCTAACTCTTGAGAAACCATGAACCGGTGGTTTTTAGAACCGGCTGAAACCGATTGAAATCGGCGATTTTTTCAACCAGTTAGATTCGACGGGTTTCACCCATTTTCAATAATTTTTTTATTTTTTGAAATATTTTTATAAAATCCTCAAATTAATTCTCCTAATAACTATATTGTGGCTAATTTTAAGGGTATTTGTGGAAAATTAATTTTTTTGATTTACTATAAATATTTCTTTTCATTTAAAAAAAATTAAATTTAAGATTTTTCTAAAAAAATTAATTTCAAGCCTTTTTTTTTAAAAAATAAGTGCAAGCCTTTAAAAAAATAAATTAAATTAAGCCTTTTTAAAGTTTTTTTTTAAATTATTTCATAAATATTTAAATTTTAAAATTTCAAAAAAAAATATGTTCCTAAAATTTTGATTTTATAATTATACGATTAACTGGAAAATCAATCGAAGAATCAGCCAGAATTATTGATTTAGAATCGTTAAAAAATTGGAATCGAAATCGAAACTATAACCGTCTGATTTTAAACCGTAACTGGAATCTTCAATTTTTGATTTCAAATTTTTTGAAACCAAAACCTTCGGTTAATCAATAATTCAATTCTACTAAAAGAAATAACTTAGGTTTTTATCTAAACTATAAACACCAAGTTCATTAAAAGTGGTTTTTCAATTCATTAATATTATAATTATAATTTGTAATTAAAACTTACAATGTATAATTTAAATTCAAACTAATTAAATTAAATCCACATAATTTTTAACATTTTAAAAATTGTTTTTCTAAAAATTGTAACTGACTGACTAGAAACTTTTTTTTTCGTTGAATTACATTTTGCTAAACGGGGAATACACTTATAATTCAATCCACTTGCAAGAAATTAATTTCTACCTTTATTTTTTCAATATCAAAATACACTTATGCTTCGTTTGATTTGGTATAAATAAATTTAAAATATGAGATTTATTTATAAATAAATTTTTATATTTGATATAATTAATTTAAAACTTGTAATTCAAGTAAATTTCACATAATTATATATAAAATAAATTTAAATTAAAAAATTATATGCTTTTATTTTTTAGAATATCTTTAAAATAGTAATTTCATAAAAATAAATAATAAATATTAATTATATTTTTGTTATATAATTTTTTATATTTTTATTAAAATAAAAGTATAAAAAAAACAGTATTAATAAAATTATTGCATTTAATTTAGTGATAAATGTATATTTAATTTTAATGTCTTTTCTCAATTGTTAAAAAATATTGAAATAAAGGATGAAAATATTAAAAAAACATAATAATAATTAAATATTTTTTTTAAAAAAATTGAAAAATTGATTTTAAAGGAGAATGATAATTTGTCTTAAAAGTTAAGCTTGTTTAGTTTTGTGAAATTCATTTAGAAATCCATCCATTTTTTTTTTGAATTTGATATAAGTATATTCAATTCCATAGAATGAAATTTTTAAAATTGAAATCTATATTTTTTATTCAAAAACAAAATTATAAATTTCTAAGAGTCCATTTGAAACAAATGAATTACATAGAATTTGTAAAATTCATTTGGAAATCTAAAATTTTTTGTTTAAAATGAAAAAAAATATGGATTTAAATTTTATGAATTAAATTCTATGGAATTAAATTATTTTAATTCAAATTCTATTAAAAGTGTTGAAATTTGCAAATGAATCCCACATATTAACTTGCTAACATTTATATTGACTAAACTGCCCCCTCACCTCAAATATTATTAACTAAACTGTTCCCATTTATTTTTTTCAATATTTTTTTTAAGAGTACGAAATTGCTGTTGTATATAACTACGATTGTGTATTAAATCCGAATGAATTTTTAATTTTGAATATATTTTAATCTATTAATAAAAATAAAATTTAAACATTCACAAAGACTTAAAATTTAATTAATTAATTATGGTGAAATATGAGTAATTTATTTATATTAAATTATTATTTTAAAGTTACTTAAGGAAACAAAGATAAATGAATTTTTATTTAAAAATTATTCCGAACATAATTTGATAGAATTCAATTGAATTTTTTATTTTAAATCGTACCATAATAAATATGATAAATTTATTTACAAATAAATTTTTTTTATAGTTCATTTACAAATGAATTTTACAATCATAATTCATTTATTACAAACGTTGTCTAAACGAATTCTACAAATTTTTATATGTATGTTAATTTTTTGTATGCGCCTCAATCTAATAAAATGATTATATATCCATCTTGTTATGAAATATAATGAATAGAGAAAATATATAAAGAAATGTAATAAATAGAAGAATAGAGAGTAGAGAGAAATTGATTCTATATTGTAATCTTGGTTATCCAATTCATAGAATTAAAGGCTATTTATAGAGTACAAAAAGTTATCTTTAAAAGACACAACCTTACATTAAAAGATATAACCCTTTATCTTAAAGGAAATAACTCTTTATTCCAAAAGACATGACTTTTGGATAAATAAATAATATCTTTGGTATGCTACAATTTAAAATAATGAATTCAATTGAATTCCATAAAATTATATTTAAAATAAATTTTTAAATAAAAATTCATTTGTATTTATTTTCTAAAATACCCTTAACATAATAATCTAATAAAAAAATAATAAACATCATTTTATATTTATTATATACAATATAGTAACTTTTTATTTTTTTACTAAAATATAAATAATAAATTTCATATAAATAATACATTCACATTCCATCCTAATTAATTAATTAATTATATAAATATAATATATAAAATAATTATAACATTCATCATAATAGTTATCTTTAATTTGTATAAAATGTCTTCATTTAAGAAAAAAAAGGTGTAAAATATATTTTTCATTTAACTAATTAATTTAGAAACTACAAAAATATTTGAAAAAGTTATTATTATTGTTAATTATACTTGAAAACATTAGTGCATAGGACAAAAATTATAGTTTCGTACTAATAACTATGAAGTCCAAAAAAAATATAAGGGAAAAGAAAGAAATTATTTCAGTCTATAGAGGGATAGTTTTGTCAAATAAAGTTTAATAGTTTATTATTATGATCAAGGTTGATAAAATAAATAAGTTAAATAAGTAAAAAAAAAATTAAAAAATTGAATTTGCAGAAGAAAAGGGTAGTTTTGTCACAAAAAAATTGAAGTGTTTAATTTTGTGGAATTCATTTGGAAATTCTACCTATTTTTTTTAGAATTGTGTAGTTATATTCAATTCCGTGGAATTAAATTTCTAGAATTGAAATATATTTTTTTTTTCATTCTAAACGCAAAAACATAGATTTTTAAATGAATTCCACAAAATTTTATGGAATTCATTTATTCCAAATGGGCTCTTAATGGACATCCATTATATTATATAGTTTCATAACCCTCCCTCTTGGATGTACATTATGTAAAGAATATGCCTCATTAAAATTTTAATAGGACAAAATCCATTGGGAAAAAATCCTAGTGAAGGAAAAAGAGTATAGTATTCTTTGTGTTTTAAAATTTTTTTTCTCCCCTGATGAAGACATCACTGCTTGTCTTTTTCTTTTGTGTATTATTCCTTTAGGAGATATAATATATTTTAATATTATCTCCTACAATATTATAAAGCTTATTTTCTATACAAGTATACATATTACTTGCTTGCTTCGTAAATTGTGACGTCTTTTATAAATAAGAAAATATAAATCATTTATCAATCATTAAGAGTATAATGATCCTTAGAATATATACTCAGTATGGTACTATAGTACTTCAGGACATAGTATTTTCATTATTGCAAAAAGATATAGTACTTCAGGACTAAAAAGTTCTTTATCATTTTTGGAGGTCGAAATTAATTCTTTATCTCGTTAATAGCCTCATAACTATCAGTTTCATTAATTGGTGAGTTCTATCCATATAAAATCATTTCAATCCCTTAGATTATATGTACTGATTAATCGACATAAATTTCATTTATAAAATGTTCGCTCTTCAGGGCGAAATAAAATTTTGTACATTCAAATTCTTTCATTTCAAATTTCTTATATGAATACTTCACTGAATTTTGGAGCTTTACTGGAGTCCAATGAGATTTATATTCTTAACATACACAGCAATAACATCAAATTCAAAAGTAAACCTTTTTATAAAAACACATGGACAAATTATATATTTCTTTATCATATATATGTATATTGAGGTGATTGTACCACATGCGCATATATTACTTTAATCCATGTGAAGATCTTTTATATTCTTCAAGCATTTTAAATCCTTCAGGGACTTTTGTATATTTCATGAAAGAAGAATAGAAACACGATGAATATATTATATATTCGTTTTTCATCATAGATCACGTGATATTTGTTCAACCATATCTTTAAGGCGATTATATCATCAGATTTCCTTAATCTGTATAGAAGTCTTTATAATTTACTTGAATACATTTTCAAGGGTTTTAATTTTCATACTTTAAGTATGTTTTAATCTTTCAAGGATTCTCATTATCAAGTAATTCATATAGAGCTCTATATAATTTTTCGAGAATTTGAATTTTATGCTTCAAGCTACTTAAATCCTTCAGGGATTTTTATATAGATATCCATATAAAATGAATCATATAAAATAGATAATCGTTTTATGTCTATATGCCCCTAATAAGACTTATATTTAAGATTCTCATAATTCTTCACAATATTAAGTATTATAGCATATGTAAAAATACAATCGATATTTATTTTATATCGATTCTATCTTTTCTTGACATGAAATAAATTGTAGAGATCTTATTATTTTCATCAAATTTATTGATTTCAAGTACCTGAATTTCTTTTAAAAATTTATCAGTTATGTCTAAGGTCTCTTCTGGAGATTACTCATTCAGAATCTTTCTTTCTATAATTTGCATATATAACATATTTGCTCTTTTTCATTTTTCAATAATTTTTATCCTTGGAACTGATTAATCTACCACGCTTCAGGCGTGCAATATATTTATTAACATAGACTATCTATCATTCAAGGACTTTAATTTTAATAGGACTTTAGCAATTGATTAACTATCTTTAGAACTTCTAGTTCACAAAACCCTATGAGAGGATCAAAATTTGATAATAATAATAATTTTCAATAATTAACATTTTTAGCTGCTTATTCTCTCCTCTAATATCAGGATCCATAATAATTAATAAATTTGTTGATCTTGATGCGAATAATTTCTACTATATGTAATAGCACTATTTCTATATTTAAATAAGAAGTTTGTTCTCATAAAAAATTGATTTAAGAATACAATTATTAAAAATCATTAGATTTGAAGAAATTTTCAGTTCTTTGATAAATATCCATATAAGAATTTAATTCTTTTTTTGCCTCAATATTAATCTGAGATAACCCTATCGAACATTGCCAAATAATAAAAATATTTGAATGTGTAAACTTCTAGTTTACAACTATATTCATATAATTATTATCTCTATATGATATTCATTTCAGCGAATATCTTCAAAATAAATTTCTACAAGATAAAAGAGATAATAATATATAGTGTATAAAAGTCATTTCTCTAAATAATAATATTTTCTCTTCAAAAGCTTTTAATGTGAAAGTCAAAATTTATTTTCATATATTCTGGTGTACAATAAGTACGTAATCAAAATGCCACATTATCTTTTGCCACTTCTAGCGGTAAAATTTATTTTAATTACTTGTGATTTCCACAATTACAAAGATTAGTAATTCAATAATGATCTTATTAACATTTTTAATGACAAGACTATTATTATCATTATTCACACTCACACTTAATATCATATGTTATTCCATTCACTTCAGGGAATAAAATAAATCTAATTGAGTGGATTTCGTGTCATTATATCTTTTATATCATAATGATAAATATGTCATTATTTTTCATTTATACCCAGAATTATGATATATTATTTCATTCACTTCAGAGAATGAAAATAAATCTTATTATGTAAATAACAAAAAGAGTAAAACTAATTTAAAATCCACAATCGATATGTTATAATATTTTTTTTCGATGATGCCATTGTAGGAGCATATTCAAAAATACAAAATAGTATTAACATTTTATAAATAAAATAAGCAGATATTTAATTGTTAAATATCTAGTGAAAGAAAATTATTGCTTTAGTGTAATTTCAACTGATTTCTTAATTTTTTTCTTTACTGTGTCTTCAGGATACATAATATCCACGTATAAATATAAATAATTCATACTCAATATACATTAAAAGTCACAAATCCAATTCTATACGATTTGACATGATAAAAAGTATTATCATGATGTAGTTACTCTAGATAATGAGACCATAATAATAATAATAATAAAATTATGAAACTAAGAATATCACGATTGAATAGTTGTAATTTTAAAACATAAAACATAACTTTATCCATTGAGATAATGAATCCATCATGCATTAAAGGAGTGTAAAGAATAGATGAATTAATTAAAATAGATATATGATTGTTCACATAAAATAATTGCAATAAATTTAACATCACATCAATATATAATGATGGACAATAATCTGTCAAATGATAAAAATAATAATTCCTATATACATAGGTATAAAAATTCTACATTGATTCCAAGACTTAATTTCACCTAATGTCCCTCAACTCATAAGGTTGTCACTTTGTAGTCTTCCATCTTAATTTTGTCTCTTAAAAATGACTCAACTTTGACACTTGTAACAGTGAAGTGACTCTAGCTGGAAGGGAGTGATGTGGATTGCTGGAGTAAATTTAAAAGTATTAAAAATACCTTGTAAGCGTCAATGTGTCAACTAAAATGCTGAGCTACACTTTTCTCTCTCTCATGTTACCCCTCTCATTATCTCTCTCTTGCCCGTTGATTGAAGCCCTAAACGAAAAAAGAAAAGGAGATAGAGACGGAGATCGACTCTCTCTTCAGTTGTCCTTACCACTTTTTGTCTCAACTCCCTCTTTCTCTATCTCCTTTTCCATCTCTCTATCTGAGTTCTCTTCATCGCCATTTTCAATTGTTTTGCGATTGAAGTGCGAGATGTCAGCACATGTAGGTGCAGGCAGCAACTCTAGCAATCAGTACATGGCAGGGGCTACACATGTGACATTTTGCAGGTATGGGCCGAAGGCAATTTTAAAGACATCGTGGACTGAAACTAATCCTAACAGGAGGTTCTTGGGTTGCATAAATTATGGGGTATGATTTTTTGCTGGGTTTGAGCATAAGAGTGTGTAATGGTTAATGAAGTTATTTTGTTGTTTTATTTTTCGTTGTTTATGCAAACACCTGCATACTATCATTTCTTGGAATGGATTGATCCAGTGGTGAATCATCATTCAAGGCATGTCATTGTTGGATTGCTGAGGAAGGTAGATAGGTTGGAGAAAGGAAAATGAAGGCATAGGCAAAGAAGCGTGACATGAAGGTTTTAACTATAGTTGTAGGTTTTGCGCTAGGTTTGGGTTTAGTAATGTGTATAGGCTTTGACAAAAAATTATTATGCTAAAACATGTTGTTATCTGGGTAGTTCACCCTGGAAGATTTTACTTTGCATGATTTCATAAAATGGTGCTTCATATGTTTTTTTTTTACCCTTCTTATTGAAATGGTATAATTAAGTAATGTTTGAAATGGAGAATGAAGGTTAATTAATTGATATATTGTACATAATTGATTTTTGTTAACTGAATTGAAAGCAAAATATAAAAGAGATATAATAAAATATATTGAATATGAAGCTCCCTTTTAATGGAGCAATACATTGAGCAAAAAATGTACATATTGTTGTCAACAAAATCAAACTCCCTGCCATGATTCAGAAATGAAGCAAATTGCATACATTGCTCGTTTCAATTCTGAAGCATAAAAGAATAATTGTACAATGAATCAAAATTAAAAGACACCCCTACAAACTATTTACATTATGTTTTGTATGGCCTGAGTGTTAGAAAACATTGACAAAAAAACAAAATTCACAATAATGTTTTAGTTATGCTGTGTAGCTTTTCTTTTCCTCATCACTGGTTGTTTTTCCCTTCTAACTTGAGGTTCAGACACACTTTGGCTGCCTATCACGCAACTGTTCTGTGTACCAATTGTATCTGGATTTGGAAATAATTGGCTACTTCCCTATATGTATAAAAACAACAAGAACATAAGCCCTCACAACAATGGTCAATTGTAATTACAAAATTTAAAAACATAAGCAAGATTGTCCTACATCCATAAACCACTGCACTCTAACTCCTTCGCCAGAATGTTGAGTATGTTGGGAACTGGTTCCCTCAGCTGCAGAAGTAACAGCAGCAGATGCAAAAGTTGCAGCAGATTGTGTAGCTTTTTTCATTGCAGATACAGAGTTATTTTTTTGACTTCTTCTCTGTAAATTAAAAACATTGACAAATTAGTTATATTTAAGAAAAAGAAAAGACAAAGCAACCATCTATGAAATGTAAAACATTGACTCATATCAATTACCTTTGTTGCCATATAAGGAGGGTCCAATGGAGCATGAAATCTCTTGTTATGGCCTATTGCTCCACAAGTGTTGTACTTCATACGTACTCTTCCCTTTTTACTCATTTTACCTCTAGCTGCTGCCAATTCAATTTCTTCAGCTTCCTTTCTCCTCGCCTTTTGTTTTCTACCTCTCTTTTTCTTAATAGGACTTGGTGGTATGAATGGTACTGCAGGGTTTGCCTTGGGCCACATGTCAAGACCACTAATTGGATTCAAAAAGTGACTATAAACTTTCACGTATGTCTCCACAGTATATGCCTCATGGACATATAACTCAGGCACCTCATTATTACCAACTATACAGGCAATTGCATGCCCACATGGGATGCTAGTTAAATCCCACCTTCTGCAAATACATGTTTTATCAACTAAATCCACAACATATTGCTCATCAAGACCAGCAACTTGCACCCTAGGTCCACTACTAAATGTGGGTTCATAAACATGTGAAAACTCCTTATTCTCATTTAGTTTCTTTTGAATCTTAGGACAAAGTCTGCCTTGTTGATTCTTCATTTGCTTTCTCTTCCTATGTAGTCTTTTCATTAACTTTTTCCTAATTACCACTAACATGGTTACGATAGCACACTCTCTGGCATCAAGGATGTATTTATTAAAGGACTCACACAAATTGTTTGTGAGCATATCACATTTCACCCTAGTCCTAAAGCAAGCCCTAGTCCAATTGACACAAGGTCTAACCCTCAACCAATCCCTTGCCTCCATACTCTTGTTTTCAATCTCTTTTAGACATGCACTCAATTTACTATCATAGGTTGCCCTTGTTGCATTCCATAATAGATCTTTCGTCTCTTTACCCTTAAAATGTGCTTTAAAATTGGTGTACAAGTGTCTAACACACAATCTGTGCTTTATCTCAAGTCACATTCTACTAATGATATTAACCAACCCCTTTGCACACAAAAGAAAAAATGCAGTTAAATAAAATTAAAGCAAAGTCAGTCACAAAACATTAGAGCAACAGAAATAAAAGGACAGTATGAAAACATGAAAAAACAACTTCAACAATCAACATTTTTATTGAAGGCGGAGGTAGAATTACCTTTTGTTTGTCACTCATAAAGTAGAAGTTATGATCATTTATGAGCTCCAAGTCTTCCTCCAAATGCTCTAAGACCAACCCCATGTCACCATATATTCATTTTTCACAACAACGTAAGCTAATGGAAAAATGCAGTCATTTGGATCAATTGCCATAGTAGACAATAGTTAACCCCCATAATTCCCTCTCAATCAACATCCATCTGAACATATAAGCCTTCTACAGTAGTTCTTAAATGCAACTTTCAATGCATTCAGGCAGATATAAACATCCTCAAAAACAACCCTATCTACCTTAAAATGAACTGAAGAACCAGGGTTGGTAGCTAAGAGTTCCAACATATAATCATGACGCTTAGCATACTGTTGCCTTTCGTCACCATGCAACACTGTCATTACCTTCTCCCTAGCCCTCCATGCCTTCATCCTTCCAATTGTGTACCCATGATCTCTTTTGACTCTATTTATAAAATGTTTTAACTCCCATATTGGGTTAGCCCTAAAGTCCTCCTAGGTACATACTACTCAATCTAATTACTGTGAGATGAAAATTTCTAAACACTTTAGCACATGTGTGTTTAGATGCAAAACTTTTAATTTGAAAAGTTGTGTCATTTTTTACTTTTTGGTCAAGTTTGCTAGCAAACACTTTCCATCCACATCCCTTGTTGAAACATCTAGCTTACACCTTTTCACAATAATTTTTATAGAAATAAATTTGAAACCTATTTTTTATACTATGTCTCCTACAAGCCTCCTTAAATTCTTTTCTATTCCTAAACAATATACCCACCTTAAGTATAGGGTCATCCATATCCCTAGAAGCATTAAGGTTGGGTATCAAACTCTATCCTCATTTTCCGAATTTGATTCAATTAATAGTTCATCAAATGGACCATACTCTGACTCATCAAAACCATGCACATCAACTTTCATTGATGCATTTATGTTTCCCTCATCCATCCTTACCCCACTACCCTTGGCCTACTACCCAACTTAGGCTGTTTACCCATATTCCTTTGTCCCATCACCATTGTAAAGTCATCATCTCCCTCTTGCATATTGTATTCATTGTCCCTTAATTCCCCATCATCACTCTCATGCCTAACCCCCTCCTCCCTACCACTCTCCTCCATTTCACCCGCCCATCATCACCCTCTTCCCTATCACCCCCATGCCTAACCCCCTCCTCCCTAGCACCATCATCCCTAACCCCCCCCCCCCCCTCCCTTAATACACTATTAGAATGCATATTTTGCATGTTAAAGGCAGGCGCATCATTGTCTAATCCTCCAGTGACAAACTCAAAATCACTATTTCAATCAAATGAATCTAGGTCAATGTGGGGCAGAATTGTTGGTGTTGGTTCATTAAAACATAACTATACCCCCTTTTTGATTTTTGATTTGATTGCCTTTGCCTAGTCTTTTTCTTACTACTTGAAGGTTCACTTATTGGTGTGTTTTCATTTGCTTCCTCAACTATTTCCTCAATTACAACACCTCCCCCCTACCTACATTGTTAAACTCATTTGCTATGTCCTCTATTGCTAGGTGTTCCACATATATATGAATTATGCCAATATCACTCCCATATAGTGCCATTTCATAAGTATCACTATCTTTCTCTAGTATGTTAAGCCCATCATAATAATCTAAATGAGGGTTCTTCCAATAATACCTAAGCAATCCTTCTATACCATTCATTCGAAGCAGGTTATCTATATGAACTAGACTTATTCTATCTGCATTACAATGCCCTGATACTAGCTCTTCCCCATTATGATATCCCCACTCACACATTTTCCCACCATAATGCACTATAACATCAAAATCCAGTGGGTCATTATCAATAATATCATCTATGACAATGCAATCAAAGTTTAAGTATTAGGTAGTTAATGATAGTAATGTGAAATACCTATAATTATAACAATCATATCATAATTTAAATTCATTAACTCAAAACCAACAACCTCGGTAGCATAATACAGCTGTTCAATGCAAAGTATTGTAATTAATTAGCAAAAATTGGACAACAATCGATGTGTTCACAACATATATTTATTCCATGCCAAACAACTCAGTCCCTACTAATACCAAATAACTCAGTCCCTATTAAATAAGGGATCACATGCATTTACTGCAACTATAACCCTATTTTAAAATATTTTTCACAATTTTATCAAAACCCTATTTTAAAATTTTTCAATATATTACATACAATTACAATATTTTATCGTAATCTTTCATACCCCACTAACATTTGTCATTTTCCTCAATTTTTTGAAACCCTAATTTATAATTTTTAAATAATTAAAAATCGGCCCTACATACCTCTGTCTAAAAAAAACTATACTTGGACCATAAACGCATAAAATGACGACTTAAAAAGAGTCTTAGATAAGAGACAAAGCAAGATTCCTAACCTGGTGGGTTTGTTGCCATCATTCACTTTTCTTCTTGAAGTGCTACACTGTTCCTCTTTTGCGTCTTCTTCACCCTTGGATTTCACTCTCTATCTAGACCTAAATCAAAATCTCACCTTTTCGTTGCCTACCAATCTAAAGAAAAACTAGACAAAAATCATACAGAAATGCGAGAGCAAAACCAAAAGAGAGAGAAGAAGAAGAAATGATAAGGAAAAACTAACGGGTCAAATCCATTGAACTGCAAAAGGCTCAGTCGCTTCACCAAACCAACGGGTAGATGAGAGAGAAATTTTCGACTTCACACGGGCAGGAGAGAGAATTTACCTTACCAATGTGCCATGTCGTTTAAAATTGCTGATATGTAAATTTTAAATGTGCCATGTCATTTTTCTGACTCCTTATTGGACGGAAATCCATTGTAATCACTTAACTGTTACAAGTGTCAAAGTTGAGTAAGTTTTAAGAGACAATAAAGATGGGGGACTACAAAGTGACAACCTTATGAGTTGAGGGACATTGAGTGAAATTAAGCTTTGATTCCAATAAAAGATAGAAAAAGAAGCCAACGTTATATGAATACATAAAAATCGAAGAAATAATGTGGTGTTGTCAATCATGATTATATAGAAATTTCATCTCACAATTATGTTTTATATTTTAAAGCCAAAATCAAATAATCATAATACCTTTCTCAGTGTAAAAAATATGTATTTAATACATACATACAATAATAAATTAAAATTTGTGTTTTCTATCACCACAAATTAGATTATAAATTAATCACAGTAATATAATTTTCAAAAACATAAAAAATTATCTTTTGAGTGTCAACAAATCTAAATACACCAATTTTTAACTTTGGTTGTCTCAAACCAAAAGTTATCCTTTTTTTTAAGTGATTTGATCAAGAGAGTGATATTATAAAAATCAAAACAGTAAAACAAAAAATCGTATTGATAACGTGTTGTAAAATATGATAAATAGAGAAAATATATATAGAAAAGTAACAAATAAAACAAGAGAGAATAAGAGAAATTGATCCTATATTATAATCTTCGTTACTCAATCCATCGGATTAAGGGCTATTTAGGGTACAAAAAGTCATATTTAGAAGACACAACGTTGTACTAAAAGATATAATCCTTTATTTTAAAATACAACCTATTATTTCAAAAAACATGACTTTTAAATAAATAAATAATATTTTTAATAAATTTAATTAACATTCATTATATTATATAATTTCATAACACATTTTAATTTAAATAAATTTTTTCACTCTTTCTTATTTGAAGAATCATGAGACATTAATTCGCATAATAAATTTTTTGGTTCTATAACCACCAATAAGGGATTAAAAGAGAATATTTCGAGCTAGGCCACGCAACAAATGCATGCGTGTCAAACGCAGCTACATACGCGTTAAAATTTTTGGATGCAGCATCGACACAGCAAAATAAAGGTGCTCAATTTCGTTATTTAATTCATTAGTTAATTTAGAATTCTTAACACAAAGTAGGGTAATTTTAATACAATAAACAATTATTTCATGAAAAATATTTATGAAAATCCTACAATAAATAAATGAAAAGGACGAGTGAAGGTGGAAGGGAACAAAACATATTCAATAATAGACTGCTATTATGCATACAACAAAAGCTGTCACATACACCAATTAGGTCATTAACAACGGCTAAACTAGCCAGGAATTGGCAGTATGAAACATTTGTCCACAATAGGGCAGCTCCTGGATCCGTTCGGATCAGTTTAGATAACAATCGAACCAAACCATAATGCATGGAAAGCTTTTCTGACCATACCATGTTCAGTTCACATTGCAACAACAAGGTTCACCAGACAACAGAGACCGCAATGCGGCTGATACATTGGACTGTCGCAGCCACTTTCCCTTTACCAAGCCAAGGAACTGCAAACATCAAGCCATTCTTATGAACTCATGGTTCAGATCAATAAAAGCCAATTTATGATTGGTGAAATTGAGCAATTTGATACTCAAATTTTAACCCCAACTGATAAATTCTAAAAAAAAAAAAGAGGCAAATATACAAGTTTAGAACTCAGTTCATTCAGAACAGAAACAGATTTAAGAACAAGGTTTGCTAAGAAACCTAATATTATATCTTTATAAGCACATTTAAAATTAGGCTTAGTGTTTTGCGTCTTCATTTCCCCACTTGTACTTAATTTCAATGACAATGACACTTTCCTCCATAAAAGGAAGCCCATTTTCTTAGTTTTGATGGGCATGGAGCAAAAATAGGCAATATATATAGAACTCTAAAGTTCCATACAGTTCCACTTTAATGAGCTTGACAAGCAAGTGAAGTCTTATTTCAAGCTCAACAATTTTTGTTTCCTGCCAAGTTTTCAAAGTTCACCCAAAGCAGATATGAACAAAAAGATCCTGGATTTCCCAACTACAAATGCAATTAAATTCATACCATTGGGAGATCAACTGTCCATCAATGTTAAAGAGTCATCTCTAACAGCAACAACAATTACCTGCAGATCTTAGTACCATATTTCTCCAAATTTTATAAAGCTTGATAACAAGAAAAGAAAAGCATATGTTAAGAACATACAACACCTATTATTTGCCTGATCAAAACTGGATAGCTCCCTCGCATGCTTGTATCATTAACCAAACCATCTGAAATCAGCCAGCAGGTATAGCAGTAAAATTATATACTCTATGATATCCTATGTTCCTTGTCCAAATATCAGGTCTAGGCAAAGAACCTCACCAAACAGGTCCCATAGTAGGACACAAGTGTAAGAATGCATTATATGCAATATAGCCAGCATTAAGAAGTGAAAAATTATAACAAATAGAATTACATAGAATAGAGGAAATATATATATTTTAGAAGGTGGAAAAGGATGAAAATTGGTATTTTAAAGACTTACAAGAGTGCAAATAAGGTTCCAAGTGCAAGAAGAGAGAAAAAACTATTACTGTAAGGAAATAGCGACAAGTTCTGGAACCTCACCAGTCAAATGCACAAAATGTCAAAAGCAGAAAGAGAAACCTAGAAACAGAGAAGCAAACAAGATTTCTAAAAACTTGACATCTTTTCCAATCAACAATAATAACCCAAGAAGGATGCAGAACTCTAATCACAAGAAGCAAAAAAATTGCTTTGCAATAACTATTTATAAAATTTTTTAGGAGAAGAGATTTTAAATTTCTTTCTGAAATAAGTTCATCCCAAAAAGACTAAAATAATAATCAATCAAGAGGAGGAGAGAGAAACCAGACAACTTACCATGTTTCCTTTTTCCAATTAACCCCATGCTTCCATAGGAAACATTAACAGAAAATAATGCTTTGATCTCATTCATCTCCTTGTCCAAATCAAAATCAGCAATATAAATCAAGATCAGTTGAGGAATATACCAATAAAACAAGAACCTCCGTACTCTAAATTTCTTTTTCCGAGGAATAAAACTCTCTACCTTCTAAAAGGAAATACCACGTACTAAAACATTTTGCTTTCACTAATTTCATACCAGATTCAGCATACCTGCCAATGTTGAGCCTGTTGAACAAGGGACTCCAAGAAACTACCAAGTCCAAGCAGCAAAGTAACCAGTCAAAGTAATGCAGCACACAAAAGAGGCGTAAACCACAAAATTGTGCATCATGTAAAATTTTCTCAAGGCATTAAAATTACTGAGACAAGATCCATTCTAAGCAATCACTTTTCCAATTTTAAAATTGTATATTGCTGCCTCCACCCTCTGAGAACATTCAAACTATGTTCCCTAATAAGTCGTTCAATTTCCCAAATGTAAGCTGCAAAGCAACAAGCAACATTTGTCGCATATAGCAATCTGTAGCTATCACTGATGTTAAGGAATAAATAATGACATTAAAGAGTTTAGACAGCCAAATCTCCTTTACAGTGTACTAATGGACAAATATTCATAAGACGCCCTTAACATTTTCCTACATCAATTCCTATCTGAAACCAGAAGGAAATAATACATTTGCACTTCAATGCATACAAATCATTCAATTGCACAGGTTCATAATGATTAAAACCACTAACCTTTGCTTTGAAGTTGTTCTTCATGCTCACAGCTGTTCATTCCATGGAGAAACCACCACAAAGAACATTAAAGATATACCCAAATGAAAGGTAGGAAGAAGTCGCAAGATAAATGAATACACATATGTAGCAAGAAACAGCAACCTTGTCAACTATCCAGAACCAACCACACTAAGAATCATGATAATAATAAATAAGATAAATGCATAATTGCAGAAATATCAAATACACTAATTATGTTTTGACATTAGACAAGAGAAAAGCCAATACATCATTGGTTAAGGATTTAGCAGTACTCGAGGTTATATTCAGACAGAAGAGAAAGAAAATGCTACATACAGACTTATGCTTTCAACAGATAAACCTCAATACAAACTTCCCATCCACCCAGAAGTCCCCTACCCCAAACGTTGGCTCTCCTCAACCAAAAAAGAAAAAGAAAAAGAAGCTACTTCCTACGTTTGTCAAGCCAAAGCTGGGTAAAATAGAGAGATAACTCAGTTATTTCTTATTTTCCGCCTTGACCAACAAAATATAAGAGCACAAACAAAAGGAAAACCCAATTACATCTACAAAGTACGTCATCTATCCATAGTTTAAAGAGATGAGAAAATGTTCTATTTATTCAAAGAAGAGACTTACATTAACGCGGGACAAATACATTCGTCACCGCCGCCAATGCTCTTCTCTATGTTAAGACTCATCATCCTCGTGGTCATCCTTCTCTGCAGGCACTCTGTCCTGCACAATCTCGTTCCCAAAACCATCATCCTTGGACAGCTCGTCTCGTGCAACCACTTTTTCCACAACTACATTCCTCTCTTCACCTTTTGCTTCATCCTCTTTCACAACCAGTTTATCTTTAACTACAATCTCACTTCCTCCATTTTTTATCTCGTCCACATCCTTCATTTCTCCATGATTAGGTGCAACCTCTTCCATACAAACATCATGGATCTCCTTAGTGCAATTGTTAGCCTCTCCATTTCCACCAACATACTCCACCTCCACATGATTCTCATCCGCAGTAGCACCGACATCCAATCGGCCATCACTCTCGTTCTCATTTTCATCATTCTCAGAGACATTTTCCACAACCCCTTCATTAACATCTTCCACAGCCATAGCACTACTACCATGACCACCTTGCTGCCTCTCCAGGAATTGCAATCTCCTCCTCAAATCCCCCAATTCTCTCTCCATCAAAAACAACCTCTCCTTCAAAGTTAAATTCTCTTCCTCTAATTGAGCTATATGGGTATCCTGACCATCCACTCTATTCTCCAAAACATTATTAAAACTATAATCCACACCAACACCTCCATAAGTAGGGTATATCATCTCAAACCTACTCAAATCATGATCCAATCTCCTCTCCACCTCCACATGCTCTTCCACATCACTCTCACTCGACCCATTTCCCTCCTCTTCCTCCTCATCATCATGAACCGCCTCAGCTTCATTTCCAGGCGATCTTAATCTTATCAAACCCTTCATAGATCCATAACCATCGACACCCCATTCTTCCTTTGCCATGTCACCTAATACCTCCCTAGAAGGCGAGAATATTGGAGTGGGCAAAACAGCTGGAGTCACAGGACAAGGAGACACTAATGAAGCAATTCCACCAGATTTTTTCGCACGAATTATGAAAGATGTAGTGTTTCTTGGCGCATAAGGAGCAAACCGGTTGTTGAACTTTTTCTTAGGGTGATAGTATTTTCGAGCTTTCATTCGGTTTTGGCTTTGGAGTTCATTAAGACTTGGAGGCTTATAGCCTCCGGCACCGCTAGGACCGCCAAGGGCCAAGGCAGGGTTGGTAATGTTGGGATTAGGAATAGACTTTTCCATTCTTCTCTGGTCTTTGTTGTTGACATTTTTGCCCTTCCAATTCTTGTTGCTTCTGGGCTTTGATGGTACAAAGTTATTATTAATATTATTATTGAACTTCAAAGGGTTTAGTTGATTCTGAAACTTCTTGTTTGGATCCATTGAAGACTGTTGCTGCTGCTGCGGCTGCCATGGCTTGTAGCTTCTTTGATTCATCATCATCATCGGCTGCTGGCTAATTGCTCCACCATGACTCATCATCTGCGACTGAGATTGAGACTGAACCGGGTTCAACACCTGCTGCGGAGGCTGGTTCATCGGCTGCGGGGGAATCAAAACCGGTGGATTCTGGTTCAAAATCTGAGGCTGATTCATCATTTGCGCCTGGCTGATCATCATTTGCGATTGATCGTTCATTACGGGAAACCCGGAAACCCTAGAAATTTCCGTAATTCTTTCTGGATTTTCAGAATCAAAAACGAAAAACCAAAAAAAAAATCAAATCTAAGAAAAGAAACCTTAAAACCTTATAGATTCAATTTTAACTAAATTCCTTTTTTCTTCGTATTTGAGAGATCTGGAAAATTCCGCAGTCGCATGTATGTATATGTAATATATGTCAGAAGGTCCGTTTCAAAGTGTTTTCTCAAGCGTAAGAGGTAACATAAGTTTACTTTTATAGGGGATAAGGCAATGCTTTGGCGGTTGGATTCCTTTTTCCACTCAGGAACGGACGTAGATTAAAGATCCACGTGTCAACTTCTTGGCGTTGGACTCTAATCAGGGTTTTGGTGTGATAAGGTGAATTTCTATGTTGGCCTCTCCGATACTCTATGCCAAATGGCAACGAGCAATAGTAACTTTAGGCTTTTTGAAATTGGATTTTATTACTCCAATACTTTTCTTTTTTTTTTTTTTTTTTGTTATTTTGGTGCTTCGTAAGTTTTCTTCTTATATTGAAAATCCTCACAAGAAAGGATGTAAGCGTAGCGAATATTTTAGAATTCCGTCCAACTCTTATGCATTTGAAAAGAATTAGATTTTTATGCTGCACTTTGTACCTTATATACTCATTTTTTTAAATACATACAATTAACTAATGTGCATTATATTTTTTCGAACAAATTATTTATAATATTATTTATTATGTATTTAATATTATTTTTATATAATAAAGCGATTTCAAAATAAAATTTAGTTCAATTTTTAGATTTAATCGCAATCTCTAATTTATAAATGTATATTGTTAAAATTCTAATAAATGTAAAAAAAAAAATCAAGTCATTACTCAATTTTCAATTGCTTCCCTTAACACACAATTGATATCTATATAAACTTATAATGAATAATAATAATAAATTATTTTTAATGTTAGATGTATGCGTAAAATTTGTTTCTTAAAATGAAGAAACAAAAATACAAAAATACAAATTGTATTTATAAAGAAGTGGATATAATCTCTAGTGTAAAATCTTCTATTATAGTTAAAATTATCCTTTGATTCTTTTTTTTGTTGTAAGCACAATTCAAGAATCGAAGGATTTGATCTTGAATACAATTCAACGGCCGAAAAACTTGATGTTAAATTGATATAGAACGAACTTTAGACGATTCAAGGGTTGAAGAAATTCGATCTTGAATTGATGTAGAACGAACTTTAATTCTTTAGACTTGAGAGAGACCTTTGTAGTATTGAGTTCGACAGAGCTTTTATGCTTCTTTTCTGTCTTTTTTTTCTATGAGTCTATATATATCTCCGTATGTGAAGAGAGACCTCCTATTTATAAAGATTGAGGGAGTCCTCTTGCCAAGTATGTAGTTTGATTGGTCCATTTTGCAAGCTCTCATTGCCTATTGTTGCATCCCTAACTAATGTAGAGTCTGATTATTCGCCAAGATTTAATTTAATTGGTCACTTGGCTAGTTTTTATTGAACTTTACTATATTATTTATTTATGCAGTAAATAATATTTATCCAATAATTTTATTTTAATAACCATTTAAATATTTTGATTGGTTATTAAAATAAATTATTTAATTTGACTAACCAATAATTTAATTGGCTAATTAAATAATTAAATTAATAACTAAATTAACTTAAAATAAAATTTAGGTGTCTATAGATGTCCTTTCGAGACTTGTTCATGAACTTGTTTGAAGCGGTCTCAAAAATTTAAAGAACAATTTTTTTTTTTAATTCATGCCCCTTTTTTATAACATAAGATTTCTTTTTTTTTCTTAGCCTAATTTGATGAGCCAATTTTGTTTTAACTTGAATTTTCAAGTTAAAATTTTATGGCAACTCCAATTTAATAGGCTAATTATTTTTTTAGCCCAAATAGTGAAACTCTAATTTTTTTTATAATTAGAATTTCCTATTTTTTTTCTTGTCCTTCAAGAAATTAAATCTTTCATAATTTTGAAATTAATAATTTAATTTCTTGTCCAATTTGGAGTTGAAGATTTAAATCCTTGTTGAATTTGGAGTTAACAATCTAAATCTTTATCAAATTCGGAGTTAAAAAATCTAAATCATTGTTGAATTTGGAATTGACAAATCTATATAAAAGGAACCTCAACCCCAAACTTTTTTCCTTCACATTTAAATCTTCTAGCAATAAACAAGGATTACCTTCAATTCATACACCAAGTATGTCTTTCTCCCCTTCTATTTTTTTGGTGCGAAACGCCTTTTTTGTTTTTTTTTAACTTTCTTAGCTTGCCAAGTTACGACACATTCCTTTCTTTCTTTCTACCGTAACTTGCTCAGCTGCATAATCATCGTGCACTTATAACACTTAGCTTGCATCATGAGTGCTATTCCTAGCCCATGAATCATCTGTGTAGGGATAGTAACTCTGCAATTATAGTTTTTTGAATTTTTTTTTAAATTCTTAATTGATGACTATGGACAATAATTTCACATGCTTGATTACAATTTGCATGCTCGATTCAATTGATGACCAATAACTAGTGAATTTAATTTGGATTGAACATAGTTAATCATATGAATTCAACTTGATTTGATCTTTTCTAAATTTTTTTATGGACTTGTCTTAATTGATTTCTTTTTAACAAATCCTCTTTTGATTCTTCTTTTTTTTTTAGCTAGTCAACTGCTTTTGAGACTTCATCAAAATGTTTCACATAATTGATCTTCCGGCTTCGCGAAAAATTCTGTGTAAGAAAAATTTGAGCAACAACGAAGAGAATTCAAATCTTGGAATAGTCTTCACCTTTCAAAGATTCACTGATGAATATTTTGGAGCTAATGCACCAGGCAAAGTAGACCCTTCTCATCTTATGGATTGGACTATCGAAAGTACATGTGAATTCCAACTTTCACATGAATTAGTGAAGCGCGTCCAATACCGTTTGTTGCAATCTTCACTTCATTCGCTTCAAACTCCATCAAATATTCTTTCGCTTTTGAGGAGTCGCATCCACAATAATGAAGTTTCTTGGCATCCTTCTTTCAAATTCACTGGTGAATTTGCATTTGTCGAACGCTATTGGGAGTGGCTTGAAGATGTGTTGGTAAGTAATAAGCAACTACTTTTGAAAGCCAATGTGTATCATGTTTTGTTCGCATCACTCTTCACTTATGATCGCTTCCCCAACATCATTCATCGTTTTTATGAACATTGGAGTGCTTCAACAAATACTCTTTTCCTCCTAGTTGGAGAAGAGTCGATTTCTCTTTTGGATTTCAAGTTCCTAGGAGGTCTTCCAATCCATGGCTCATTTTATGATGAGATGATCCCTTCAACTGCAGATTTTACTGGAGTCAATGGAGGTTGAATGAATTTCTTACCATGAAGCTGCAAAAACTTATTCTATGCATACTATAAAAATGCCGATCGGGTAGACAATAACTTTGAGTTAAATGTTTGCAATTAGATAAACTTTTGGTTCCACAATTCTGTTAGATATCCCGAGCCTCCTGAAAAGGACTACACCAAATGAACTGCTCCTCCTAAGAAAAATTTTAATCCTTCAGGTGTTATTAGCAACAAGTTACTGCAAGATGCAAATTGGAAAAAGCCCTTTGAAATTCTAAACATAGAAGATGACCTACAAGAAGAAGTTTACTTGGCTGCTTTGATTTTCTGTTGGTTATGCTAGTTTGTACTTATGCATGATCCAATGAATCTTATTCGTCCAAGCACCTTTAAAGTTGCAAGTATGATCGCATCTATTCCTGTTTTGGCAAGCATTTATAAAGGCCTTCGAGCAATCTCTACTGCTATAGCTTTGAAGAGGTGTGAAGTTTCATTATCTTTCTATTATATTTATGCTTGGTTAGCTAACTGTTTTGACACGCACTTTACGCATGATGTTGATGGAGATGCTAAAATGACTTCCTATAGTGGACAACGAATGGCCAAATATTACAATGAAACCAAAATTTTTATGAAAAGGAAAGATTATTTGGGTTCATCTCGTGTAATGAAAAAAGACCTTCTTTTAAAGGATAATGGTAAGTTATCTTCACATCAAGTGGAACACTTTATCAATCTTCATTCAAGCTTTTTGACTTTGCGCTATAAGAACCAATACATCGTTGAGTCATATAGCCCCCATAGATTTAGTAGATAGTTGGGTTATTATCAAGATCTTCCTAGTAACATGGATATATCTTTTTGAAGAGTGTCTTTGGAAACAGTCATATAGCTTTGGGAATCTTGTGTTCATTTGACTAGTGGTGCTAAACTAACTCTTCTTTCAGTGAAACTTGATGGTCGTTTCTTTTGTACTGAAGTGTATAAGGATTGGTGGAAAATAGAATGGTTTAAAGCTTTTCCTCAAAATGAGATGCCTAATTTAAGAGCAATGCCAAAACTATTGAAATCTTCAAAGCCTTCTCATTTGAAGAATTTAAATGTTGAAAAGAGTGGATGCATCCCTTGAAATCCTCCCCTAGAATCTATTGTTGAGAAAGATAAGAGAGGAGTACCAATTATGTTGAAGATAAAATCACAAGTAGTTGCTAGCACTTCCACAAAGAAAGATTCTTTTATAGAAGCTAGTGATGAATCAAATCCTTCAAATAATGGCATCTCCACTCAAGTTGCAACAACTCCAAAAATAGTTAAAGAAGCATTAAATTCCCACTCCAATCAAAGGCGTTCTAGAAAAGATATGCTTAATTCATCTCCTTCAAATGAAAAGAAGCATGATTCCGACCATCGTTGGAAGAAAGTAAAGCAAAACAATTAGGCTTCGTCAGCACAATAATTTTATGATCTTGATGACCCAGTAAGCTTTTTCTTTCCCTTTTTAAAAATTTTTTTTTTACTTCAATCTTTTGAACTTTATTTTGCAATTTTCTTATTGTAGTTGGGCTTCAACGATGTGATTTGTGATGATGAACCTTGTGTGTTGCCCTTAGATAGCATGAGTTTTATACTTGCGCCAACTTCTTTCAAGCTCCCCTTAATTACTTCGAAGGATCTTGATAGAAATTCTCCACTAAAAGAGTCTAGCATTGGTCATTATGGCGGAAAACCACAAGATACTCATCAAACAAAGAAAGTAAATTGCCATGCTACTTTTGAAATGTCTGCATTTTGCGGTAATGATTTTATGACTGACTGTTGCCATAAAGTTTCAGTAATGGCATGGAAGGTGTTAAGAACTAAAATTGGTCGAACTTCTACAACACATGTTCCTTCTCTTATTAAACAAGCCCATATAATTTTTTATGGCATTGAAAAAGGAGAAGGATTTGATATCACTGTCCTAAGGGAGCAATTCGTAGGATACCTTCAACTTGTAAATGATTTCTTGCAGCTGAAATCATCTTTTTCTTCAAGCGTTTCATCAGAGTTTCAGCTAAAGAAAATAGAGAAGTTAAGAGGGCAGCTGGATGATTCTTTAAGTCTGGAGAAAGAAGTCATTGCCAATTCTTCATTTGTCAAGGATGAACTTATCAAAATGAGGAAGAACTAGTAAGGCTGACTTCAAGGAAGAAAGTACTTGAGTACTCCTTAGAAGGTACGAAAAGTAATGTATTGGAGAAGTAGAACATGGTTTCACAAGTTCATGAGGAAATATCCAAAGTTGAAGCTATGCCAATCTGCAGTGAAGAAGATGAGCAATCTCTCTCTAAGTTGCAAAAGCTACTTTTTGACAAGCACAATGAGTTGGAGCAGCTTGAATGGAATCCATAGAAGCTTTCTTTTTTTTAGACTTTGCTTAGTCTTTTTTTCCCTTAATGTAATCAAATTCTTCCCTTATTAATAAAATTTGATTTCATTAATCACTTATCATGCTTATCCCCTTTATTCAATCTTGAATTTCTTTTGTTTTTGTGATTGTACTTGGCAAAATACCAAGTTGCTTATATACCTTCTTTTGGAAGGATCAAATCATAACGTAGTTCAATTACAAGAGATTTTTTTTTTGTGATTGAACTTAGTGTAATGCTAAGTTGCCTACGTACTTTGTTTTGGAAGGATCAAGTCATAACGTAGTTAAACTATAAGAGGTTTTATTTTATTTTTTTTATTAGCCGTTCACAGTTTTAGCTCCTACGGGCTAGGAGCACTATCGAGTTTCTAGGCATAGTATCTTTTTAAAAACTTGTCGTTGATTGGCCCGATCCGCACCCCATCTTGATCAATTATCTTATATGCTCCATTCGAGTAGACCTCTTGAACTACATATGGTCCGTCCCAGTTGAAAGGAACTTATTGCCCATACGCCGTGATGTGATTATTGACCTTCTTATTGCTAAAACTAGATCGCCAACTTGAAAAGAGCGGATTCTCACCTTCTTATTAAAAGCTTTGCACATGCGAGCTTGATAACACTCCAAATGTTATTGTGCTTAAGTCATTTTTCATCTAGTGCTTCTAACTCTTGTAGGCGAAGCTGAGCATTATCTTCATTAGAGAAACCTTCTTGAATGGCAATTCTCAAGGATGGAATTTGTTGTTTGAGAGGCAGGGCAACTTTTACACTATAAATAAGTGAATATGGAGTTGCTTGAGTTGATGTCCTATATGTAGTTTGATAAGCTCATAGTGATTCCCCTAACCTTTCATGTCAATCCTTTTTTGATTGATTGACTATCTTCTTGAGAAGTTTGCCCAAAATCTTATTGAATACTTCTGCAAGCCCGTTTGCTGGTGCATTATACGTGGACGAATTATATTGCTTAAATTTGAATTACTCACACAACTTGTCCATAACTTTATTGTAGAACTCCCTTCCATTATCAATTATGATGTATCGAGGCACGCCAAAATGATAAATGATGTTCATTCTAATAAAGCTCACTACAGTCTCCTTCTTGATTTCTTTGTATGGAGCAACTTCGACCCATTTTGAGAAGTAATCAATAGTAGCAAGAATGTATAAGTGGCCACTTGAACTTTTTGGAAGTGGTCTTACAACATCCAATCCGCAAGCTTCGAAAGGCCATGATGCTACTATTGGATGAAGTGGTTCAGGCGATTGATGAATTAAGTTTGCATGTAATTGACACTCTTAACATCTTTTAGCATAATTCATGCAATCCATTACCATTGTTGGCCAATAGCACCCCATCCTTTTAATCTGAAAGTGCAACTTTGGCCTAGATTGATGCACACCACAAACACCTGAATGTGCTTCTTCTAAAGCTTTGATAGCTTCTTCCTCCCTAAGGCAGCGTAGGAAGACTCAATCAAAAGAGTGACGATAAAGCATACCTTTGAAGTTTATGAAGCGAGAAGCCCGACATCTTATTTTAGCTTTCTTCCTTGGATCATCTGACAATTTTCCATGCTCTAGATAATTGACAAGAGTTGTCGCCAATCTTCTTTATCAATTTCATAAACGGAGACAAAATCTACCTCCTCGAGTTCAACATCCAATGTAGGTGGTATTACCCATCTTTTACATATTGGAACCTTTGCTTCTACATCTATCAATGCTAGAGTTGATGCCAAATTCACTAAAGAATCAGCTTGGCGATTTTGTTTTCACAATACGTGCTTGATGGAAGTACCGTCAAACTGAGAGAGAAGCTTAGCAGCATAATTGAAGTAAGGTAATAACTTTGGCTTTCTTACTTCATACAAGGAAAGTACTTGATTAATAACCAACTTTGAATCTCCAAATATCCTCAAGTTAGATATTTCCATGTTAATCGCCATTTCTAGGCCAAGTATCAAAGCCTGATATTCCGCCACATTATTTGAGCACCTCTCGGCTAAGTTAAATACGAAGGTAAGATTTCTCCTTCTAGAGAGATAAAAAAAACTCCAGCTCCTACACCGATTTGACTTGATGTACCATAAAAAAACATTCTCCAAATTTGTGGAACTTCAACAAGGAAAACTTCTTCATCCGGCAACTCTTTGGAGAACTTCCAATCATCAGGAATAGGATGGTTTGTAAGAAAATTAGCAAGATCTTGCCCTTTTGTTGTTCTTTGTGGGATGTATGTTATCTCAAACTCTTGAAGTAATAAAGCCCATTTCGCTAGTCTTCCAGATAAAATTGGTTTGGCCATCAAATATTTGACGAGATCAGCATGTGAAATCAACTGAATTGAATGAGCTTGCAAGTAATGCCTCAGTTTCTTTATAGCAAACATTAGTGCAAAACACATCTTTTCAAATGGTGAATAGTTCAACTCAGCACTAGTTAGCATTCTACTGAGATAATACAATGCATTCTCCTTTCCATCATCACTTTCTAATGCTAATAATACTCCCAAAGAGCATTCTTGAGTAGTAATATACAAGATAAGGGGACACCCTTGTATTCGAGCCCTAAGCACAAGCAGATTCATCAAGTATGACTTAATGCTTTTAAAAGCATTACTACATGCTTCATCCCATTCAAAAGAACACCCTTTTTTATAAGTCAATTGAACGACTAACATCGATCGGCTAGATTTGAAATAAACCTTTGAATGTATGCCAATTTCCCTTGTAGGCTTTTGAGTTCATGAATGTTTTGAGATTCCGGCATTTTGAGGATTGCATCAACTTTGGACTGATCAATCTCAATACCTTGATATCTCATAATGAACCCTAAAAAATTTCCTTAAGAGACTCCAAATGCACATTTTAAAGGATTAATCTTCAGTTGAAATTTACGTAAATGCTGAAATACTTATTGAAGATCATTGATGTGGTCAGTTGGTTTCTTTGACTTTACAACTAGGTCATCAACATAACACTCAACATTTTTATGGAGCATATCATCAAAGATTTTTGGTATCGCTTGTTGATAAGTAGCACCAACATTCTTCAATCCAAAAGGCATAACAGTGTAGCAATATATACATTTCGGCGTTCAAAACGCTGTCACTTCTGCATCCTTGATAGCCATTGGGATTTGGTTATAGCCAAATGAGCCATCCATGAAGGAAAGTCGTTCATAACTAGTTGTGGCGTCTACCATAATTTCAATGATGGAAAGAGGAAAGTCATCCTTTGGACATGCATTGTTTAGATCTTGAAAATCTACACAAATTTTTAACTGCCCATTTTTCTTTCTGACAGGAACAATGTTTGAGATCCACATAGGATACTTGACTTCCCTTATGAAATCAGCCTCAATGAGTTTATTGACTTCAACTTCTATCTATGGGATCAACTCTAGACGGAATCGCCTTTGAACTTGTTTCACTAGCTTCACCCCAGGTTTGATTGCCAAGTTGTGGACGGCTACCTTAGGATCCAATCCTAGCATCTCTTTGTAAGACCATGCAAAGACGTTTTGATACTCTCAAAGTAATTCAACATACTCCATTTCCTCCTTAGACGATAAATTTGCACTAAGAAAAATTGGGCGAGGGTCTTCCATTGTTCCGAGATTGACTTCTTTTAATTCATCAACTGTAGTTCTATTTTCCTCTTCCAAAGCAAAAGGAGCATCCTCGGCACTTTCTTCGACAGAAGCTTGGTCTTAATCCATGTCTTCAAAAGTAATATAGCCAACCATCACTAAATCAAGTTCTTCTTCCTCAGATTGATTAGCGACATGGCCAGTTATCACCATGGTATGGGGTTTTGCCTTCAATGTGGATCCTGTAGTCACCACCCACTTAGTTTTTCTTTTCATTCAAGAGGAGATGTTACTGTGTAAATCATTGCAATCTATAGCAATAGTAGACTGCTTCTTTTTGTTCCTCTTTTCTTTACTTGGCTTTGAAATCCCAAGTCTTTGCTGGATGGAGGTTTTACTATTTTCAGTGTTTGAACCTTCTGGAGTTCCAATTCGATCAAAGACTGAAATACGATTTGAAGAAACTCCAAATCGACTGAAAATAGAACGTCTTGAAACCTCGCCTTTTGTCTCCTCTAGTTCTTCAATAGAAATGTAATTAGAGGTTTCTCTTTTGATTTTCAAGTGTAAAGGAGTAGGAGCTTGATATCCCAGGCCAATTTTAGACCCCTAATAAGAAGTATTCTTCTCCTTTCATACTTTACGAATCTCCATTTGATAATTGCTCACTATCATCATTCTTGAAATCCTTTGTCAATTTAGCCATATCAATAGAACCATACCCAGCTTTAGCCAGTAGTTTATAAGCATTTGGGTCAAATCCACTTGTTCTTTTGGCTGGCATTGCTCCAAGCTCAACTATTGGGTTCTTGAAAGGCCTTGCAAAACCCTTTAATGGTGACTTGAAAACCTTAGAGGAAACAAGACTAGTGACTGGAAGAGTCAAATCTTTTAAGCCTTGTATGATATCTTCTAGATTTAAGGAAGAAGATCAATCATCGTTGCTTTTGGAGACACGTACAAAACAAAGCTTCATTTTTTTAGCAACCATTTGACTTGTCTTTGTTAAGGCATCCTCCTTGCTTTCTTCTATCGAGGAAGATTCCCCAAATTAGCTACGATTGTTCTTATTTTTCCATCTTTTGAGTATTTGAAAGATTGATGGTCAGTCGAAGGCAACACCTTATTCCCATGAATCCATGGATACCCCAATAGTATATTGTGAGTCGTTCTTACATCAATCACATGCAAAAGAACATTTGACTCCATCTTGTCAATATGCAATTGGAGCTGAATTCTACCAACAACCCTTTACCCATTCTGGTTGAAGCTATGTATCATTAATCGACTTTGCTTCAATTCATCCATAGGTATGCCAAGTTCCTTAAAGGTCTTGAGGGGCATAATGTTGACGGCTGAACCTGGATCAAGTAAGATTCAATTTATCTTTCTTTCATAGATATAACATGCAACAAACAAAGGAAGATTATGGGGTTTATCACCAAGAACTCGATCTTCATCAGTAAAGGTGATCTTTTCCACAGCAGTATAGTAGGCCTTTGCTTCCTGAGTCTCCTCATCGCTATCTTATTTTAGCTCTCCTTCAACATGATAGCATGGAAAAGAAAGCTTAGCACCCATTAACTACTTTGGCATGTAGTTTGTCAAAGTGATTGGTTGCCTGAACTTTTGTTTTATACAATCTTCTACCTATGATTTGTAGATCTTTTTTGGCTATTGAGACTTTGATTGAATCTTTGAGAAAGTCAGTTGTGTTGACTTAACAAGTTTCTTCAGCACCTTATTCCTCTTTGAAGCCTCCTTAGATGGAAGTGGGTTTCTCTTTCTACTTTTTCTATGAGTAACAAAGTCCATCCTTCATCTTCAAATTGATTTTAGCAAGCTCATTGCCCTCAGCAGTGCTCCCATCTAATAGACACCTCAACTTGAACTAAGTCCAAAGAGCCAAACCTTATTGTTTCTCTTCTTGTTGAGATCGGTGATTCATCAACCACTATTGTTATCACATTAGTAGTCGCTTCCTCCTCATCGAAAGTGATGACACCATTTTTCTGGAGCTCCATGATTTTATCTTTCAAGACGAAGCACTTCCGAACTGGATGACTAATTAATTTATGATACTTGCAGTAATTTTGGATCATCCATTCGATTTGCTTCCTCGGGGTGCTTCATCTTTGACAATTGGATGAGTTTTGCTTTAAGCAATTCATCCAACATGTCTGAAAAATCAAAATCAAAAAAGGGATAGCTCTTTTCCTACCTCTCCTTCAATGAAAGCATTTTTTTCTTTTTATAGGCTAAAAAGGAGTGGCCTTCACATGCTGCTTCTTCATAGTCTTAGCCTGCAACTTGATTGGCTTTGTTGTCATAGCCATAGACTGCTTACTTTCCAACTTAACGAGTGTTTTAATAAATTTTTGCACTTCTAGCTTATCTTTTTCCCTTCTTGGTTCCTGAATTGGGATATTTTCATTCCCATGATCAGAAATACGAGGCTCCATGTCATGAGCTCGGGTAGCCAACTCTTTAAAAGTATGAGGCTTGATCCCTTGTAAGACGTAGCACACGCCCCAATCCATGCCCTTGATGCACATATCAATTGCTAAAGATTCTGACAGTCGATCTTTGCAATTTAGACTGAGACTTCTCCATCTTTCAATGTAGTCAATAACAGATTCCTCCTTCCAATGACGAGTAGTTGTGAGTTCAATCATGCTAACTACACATTTGGTGTTGTAAGAGAATTAAGGAATTTTCGCTCCAATTGTTCCCAACTATCGATGGAACCAGGCTGGAGAATCGTGTACCAATCAAAGGCATTTCCTTTTAAGGACTGAACAAATTGTTTGACGAGCAGATCGTCGTCCGTGCCAACATTTTTTCAAGTTTCCACAAAGTGGGCTATGTGCTGTTTTGGATTTGTCTTTCCATCAAATTGTTGAAACTTGGTAGGTTGGTAATTTGATGGCATTCTCATCATGTCAATCCTCAAAGTGTATGGCTTTGAGTAGGTGTAAGAAGGTTGCATCGTAGTCTCCAACTGATCTTTCAGGGCTTCTTTAATCAGCTCCTTCAGTTGAATAGTTGAGATCGAGTAGTCAACATGAGAAAATCCCTTTTGGGGTCTCCCTTAATAGCATCTCTTTTGGTGGTATAAATCCCTTTGTTGCAGATTCATCCTTTTCCAACATCTAACTTTTTCCAGTCATACTGTCCAACCTGTTCATGAGATAAGCAATTTGGCTATCTTTCTCCTGAAGAGCATGATTGAGAGCTTTTAATTGCAACTTCAAAGCATCCAGTTCTTTTGCTGATGTAGTTCCAATAATCATAACAGGCATGACATCAGAAGAGTTTGTTGTTGAAGCACTCGACCGCTTTTGGGAAGCACCTTTCTTAGCAAACTCCACCCAAATTGGCAAAGCAACAACAACTTGTTGAGGAAGAGGAGTCGTCTTTGCATAAATTTCTATGACAGACTTCATCTTGATATTTGCATCAGGACTCGAGTCAATAGTAGATCCAACATTGAGAAAATTTGAAGCACCAATTTGTGTGGCCTTCGAGATGACAGTGATCCTTCTTAGTACCGTCGAATCTTTTGGCTGATTTCTTGAAACTCTGAGAATTGTAAAGTGAAGAGATGAGAGGTCGAGACGTCCCACTGGGTAAAAACGTTCAATAAACTCGATGAAGCCCACCTACCTTGATGAAACTCTTTTTTAAGCGAAAAAAGTATAAATCCTATTAACTAATAATAATAAATTACTCTAATTGAATAAATATAACCCTAATATATATTTCTAAATAAGAAATAAATCAGGATTCCAAATCTTTGTCTAAAACGGATTGTTTGGACTAATTTACCCTAAAATCAGGTTAATCACAATCAATCTCTCCAAAATTTTTGAAAGCTTAACAATTGGTGCGATGAGCATGAAACACACCTTTAGCCTTTTCTTCAACCCTAGCTAGCCTCCCTATTTTCTTTATTCCTCATGGCCGCAACCCAACTAAAAACCCTAATACCGAGAGTCAAGACAATGTCCATGGCGAACTTGGCCAACAAATCACCCTCACTCTCCCACCTATAACCAATCCCCAAGTAGCAGTAGCCCTGACTCAAGCTTATTCTCAATTCACCACTATATTGAATGACATCTTAGAGAACTCAACACCCAACAATGATCCCACTCCACCTCCCAAATCCACAAACGCTCTCCACAATTAAGGATAAATTCACCCACCTTCCCCTAGACATCCAACTCATTCCATCTCTGACCGATACCAAGAAGCAAAATCAAAGCCTATCACCCCCCCATAGTCAGGAAGTTAGTCACACTCAGATGTTAGACGAGGCAAACCTCAGGGATGTAGTGAAGGAGCTAGTTTGAGAATCTAAGGTATTAAAGGAGAACGGATATTATGGTCTCCGCCAATACTCACTGCCATTCCCTAACATTCTAGTTGCAACCTTCCCTCCTAAATTCAAGCTTCCCACCTTCCAAACCTATGATGATTACATCAATCCAAGGAGTCACTTAGCAACTTTCTGAACCATAATGTATTTGCAAACCAACTCAGAAGACTTGATGTGTAAGGTCTTTCCAATCACCCTTAAGGCTGCTGCATAGGAGTGGTGCCAAACTCTTAAGATAGGGTTCATCCACTCTTTCTCACAGCTCGCCACAACATTCTGAGCTCGTTTTATAACCTATATCCCATTTAAGAAGATCTTGTTCGATCTAGTAGAATTGAAGAGGGAAGAGGGAGAAACCTTACGACAGTACGTGGCTAGGTTTCAAAAGATGACGATGCAGGTGGAGAACCTGAATGATGAAGTAGTTGTTAGTGCAATGGCTAAGAATTGTAGTACAATAAACTATTTGAAAGCATGAGTATCGATCCTCCCTCGACTTTTGCCGAACTCATGGCAAGGGCCCATAAGTACACTAAACTGGATGAAGCTTATGAGGTCCAGTAGCAGCATAAGTCAGCCAGGGAGGAAAGGTATAGACCCATAAGATATTTGCCTCCTAGGAGCAGACAATCGCCAAGAAGGAAATTGTACATCCGACCTCTTCGAACCAGCTATTTCGTCCGAACTCTATACACCAGACGTAACGGGCTTCCACAAGATATAGAGTTCGCCTTAGTGAACAAATCTCGTTTGAAGATCTTATCATTGATTAAAGAATAAGGTGATCAGATCCAATGCTTTTATCCTAAAAAGATGAAGGAGAATTCAGCAGGTCATAGGGATAAGAGCAAATATTTTGAGTTTCATAGGGATGTGGGCCATGAAACTGATGCTTGTTGGCAGTTGAAGAAGGAGATAAAGTACCTCGTGCAGAGGGGAGAGCTAAAGCAGTTTGTGGGAGAAAACAAATAAGACGAAGGACAATCGGGCAAACCAAACAGAGGTGATCGGACCTTAGGAACCATTCACACTATATTTGGTGGTTTGGCAGGTGATGATAATAACTCAGTGAGAAAATGGAGAGCCAGGGAGATATACTCTATCCTACTTCAATAAAAAGTTACCCCAAGACCACCAATATCATTATCTGAAGCCAACAGCAAACATGTCCACACGCTACATAGCGATGCCTTGGTAATCAAAGGGGTCCTGGAGAATTTTTTAGTGAAAAGAATCCTAGTGGATGGAGGTAGTGCAGTTAATATGATGACTATGGAGGTATTCAGGGCTCTCAAATTAGATCCAACAAAACTCAAGCCTATCCGGACTCCTGTTGCTGGTTTAGCAGCCAAACCAGTTCAGGTGGCTGGAGCGGTAGATATAGATATGGAGCCCGGTGGTGAGAATTCTTCAAAGAGGCTTAAACTAGAATTCATGGTGGCGAACATCCAATTCCCATATAACGGCCTATTTGGAAGACTTGCCCTGTATGAGCTAGAGGCAGTAACATGCATCAGGTACTTAACTATGAAATTCTAGTCAGATGAGGGTGAAGTAGTGGCTGTGAGGGGTGACCAAAAATCAACAAGAGAAGCATATGTAATGGCTCTAAAGGGTCTAGCACTCGGCTTGCTGATCATGTGGATGCTGGAGGGAGAACCAACTGCTCAGTCCATAGATCATCTTCCCTTTGATATCAAGAGGATGCAGGTCCTGAGTCGGTGGGCGAACTAATGACATGGGAAGTAGAAAAGGGGAAATACATAAAGATAGGAGCTGACTTGCCAAACAAAGTATAAGATAGCATGAAGGCAGTCTTGAAGGATCATGTCCAAGGTTTTGCTTGGACTATAAAGGATACAGTAGGAATCAATCCTAATATTATATCCCATAAGCTCAGCATAGACCCCAGTTCTAAGCTTGTTAAGTAGAAGAAGCAAAACCATGGCTCCGAAAGACAACAAGCCATCGCCGCGGAGGTTGAAAAACTTTTAAAGGTGGGTTTCATAAGGTAAGTAAACTACCCAGAGTGGTTAGTGAACGTGGTGCTCGTACCTTAGTCCAATGGGAAGTAGAGACTGTGTTGACTTTATAGATCTGAATAAAGCTTGCCCAAAGGATCCCTATCCCTTA
The DNA here is from genome assembly GCA_948099535.1 of Jatropha multifida. Classification (NCBI taxonomy): domain Eukaryota; kingdom Viridiplantae; phylum Streptophyta; class Magnoliopsida; order Malpighiales; family Euphorbiaceae; genus Jatropha; species Jatropha multifida. The sequence goes on from CANUEX010014610.1 coordinate 48,648, forward strand.
CCTAATATCGATATGCGGATATGTGGTGTACAGTTTCGTATGTAGCAGTAGGATATCACCAGATAAGAATGAACTAGATAGATAAAGAAAAGACCAGTTTGTCATAGATCGAGGCATTTACTATTACCAAGTCATGCCTTTTGGGTTAAAGAATGCAGGGGCGATGTATTAGAGACTGGTTAATAGCATGTTCAAAGAACAAATTGGATGAATAATAGAGGTATACGTTGATGACATGATAATGAAGAGTATCCGAGCGATCGATCATCCTAGAGACTTACAAGAAGCATTTCTGATCCTGAATAAGTTCAGTATGAAGCTCAACCCAAAAAAGTGCACTTTCGGAGTTAAAGTAGGAAAATTTTTGGGTTTTATGATATCTCAGAGAGGAATAGAGGTGAACCCAAAAAAAATCAAAGCAATTTTGGAAATGAAGCCACCCGCCAACATCCATGAAGTTCAACAGCTGAATGGCCAAATAACCGCGTTAGGGAGGTTTATTTATTGTTCGGATAAATGATGCATGCCCTTCTACTAGACGTTGAAACAATTAAGAGGTTTTAAATGGGATGATCAATGTCAGCTCGCCTTCGAGCAAATTAAAGAGTTCCTATCCTCCACCCCCCTCTTGAACAGACCCAAGAAGGATGAGTCTTTATACCTATACCTTGTAGCTACGTAAAACTCCATCGCTTTTGTACTACATGGGGAAGAAGGTGGTGAGCAATACCTTGTTTATTATGTGAGTAAAGTTTTCAGGGGAGCTGAGCTATGATACCCATGTGTGGAGAAGCTGGCGTTTGTTGTCCTTACATCGGCGAATCATCTACATCATTACTTCCAATCACACACCATAATGGTCCGCACAAATCACCCACTAAAAAAGGTATTGCACCGAGCTGAAACTTCAGGAAGATTAGTAGAGTGGTCAATTAGATTGGGCGAGTTTGACATTAGGTACGAACCCTGTACCGCAATGAAGGCACAAGTGCTAGTTGACTTTGTGGTGAGTTCTCTGGTGAAGTTTAGGCAAGTGACCCATAGTCTGTAATGCCGAACCTTGAATGTGACATATGGAAACTTCATATAGATGAGGCTCTCAGAAACTTAGGAGCAGTAGTAGGACTCATCCTACAAGGGGCTAGGGAAGATAAAAGTGCAATATGCAGTTCGCCTGGAGTTCCCCACAAAAAATAATGGAGCAGAATATGAAGGCTTGATAGTGGGATTTATGCTAGCTCTTGAGGTACGACCTCCAATCCTTCATATCTTCTTAGACTCACAGCTTGATGTAAGCCAAATCATAGGTATATTCATAACCAAGGAACCAAGCCTAGTTAAGTACCATTCTTTAGCTACATCTCTCTTGAATAAACTAGAAGCAAGCGGGTGTACTTGGAAGTTGTTACAAATAAAAAGGGGAAACAACAAAGAGGCAGACGCCATAGCCAAAGCTATCTCACGAGGGGAAACCTTATCAGAAGGGGTCATAGTCAAACAACAGGATTTTTTGAGCTTTGAGAAATGGGAGGTCCTGGTCACCCAAAATGAAGATAGTTGGATGAGCCTAATCATAGATTTTCTACAAAACAACGTTCGGCCAGAAGACAAATAGGAGGCCATTAAACCCTATAAAAAAGTAGCGAATTATGCACTAAAAAATGGTGAACTATACAGGAGATCGAAGTCACATTCTTAGGCTAGGTGTGTAACTAGAGAAGATGGAAACTATGTTATAAGGGAGATACACAATGGAGTGGGGGGAGCTCATGAAGGCTTAGATGTAATGCTCACGAAGATCCTACTGTCAGGGTATTATTAGCCTACCATGAAAAGTGATGTTCATCATTATGTTCGGCACTGCAAGACATGTCAGAAGTATGATAGAGTTCCTAGGCAACCCTCATCAGAGTTACAGCTTCTAGCTTCATCCTTGCCTTTCGCTTAGTGGGAATAGACATCCTGGGGCCTTTCCCCATGATAACAACTCAAAGGAAATTTATAGTGGTTGCAATTGACCATTTCTCTAAGTGGGTGGAAGTAGAAGCCCTTAGCACCATTACACCAGCTCGGATCATTAACTTCTTTAGAAATAATGTAATCTTTAGGTATGGAGTTCCCCACAGAATAGTCACTAATAATGGGAAGCAATTCGACTTAGGAGCCTTCAAATCTTTTTGTGAAGAGTGGCACATCAATTTGCACTTCACATCAGTAGCTCTTCCACAGACCAACGGCCTTACTGAAGTTACTAATAGAACCATCTTGTAGGGACTGAAGAAAAGATTGGATGAAGAAAAGGCCAATTGGGCGGACGAGCTGAATAGTGTACTGTGGGCTTACAAAATGACACCCAGGAAAGCAACAGGGCAAACACCATTCTCTTTAGTGTACGGGATAGAAGTTGTGATACCAGTAGAAATTGGCTTACCCAGCCGAAGAACTAAAGAATATGATGAGCTGGGGAGCAACAAAGGCCTAAAAATTAGCCTGGACTTAGTAGAAGAGCTTAGAGAAGACGTCGCAATCCGAACCGAGGCATATAAGCAAAGGGTGAGAAGATACTTCAATAGAAAGGTCAGGGCTAAGCAGTTCAAGGAAGGTGATATGGTTTGACAAAAGACAAAGATCACTAAAGGCTCGACAGGAGTCAAAAAACTGGGGCAGAATTGGGAAGGTCCTTATGAAGTATCAAAACAGATAGGTCCAAGTACTTACAAGCTGAGAAAAGGTCGAAGGAGCTGAACTCCCCAAAACTTGGAATGCTGACAATCTCAAATGAGCATATTGTACTTATTCATTTTATGATGTGTAAAAAAGTTTTCTCATTTGAAATAATAATATGATAAGACCTCATGTTTTTCCTTGATGCATCATGTCCTCCAAAAATAACAAAGGACATGAAGCATCAAGTTTTTCCTAAAGGATCTTACTTAAAAATTCTTCCTCCGTGTGCAGCTACAAGCTTGCTAGTGGCCTAAGAGGCCCACTTTTCTCCGTCTAATGGGATAGTTCGCCAGAGGCCTATGCGACCCACTTTTCGCCATCTAATGGGATAGTTCGCTAGTGGCCTAAGCAGTCCACTTTTCTCTGTCCAATGGGACAGTTCGTTAGAGGCCTAAGCGGCCCATTTTTCTCTATTCAATGAGACAGTTCCCTAGTGGCCTAAGCAGCCCACTTTTCTCTGTCCAATAGGATAGTTCCCTAATGGCCTAAGCAGCCAACTTCTCTCCGTCCAATGGGACAATTCACCAAAGGCCTAATTGGTCCAAGTTTTCTTATTCCGATGAGACAAAGTTCACCAATCTATCTCACTGAATTAATATGTTGAAGTACACAGTCTTTGCCACTTAAACTTAACCAACACAGTTGATGAGTTATTATTTACTAAGTACTAGCCTAAATGAAACATCAGTTATTAAACTAATTTAGATCACCTGATGTAAATAGCTCTCTAATTTAGTACGATAACATACTTAGATCGTGAAGCGTTGTGAAGCAAGGATATGTTCGGGCAGTAGGAAAATAAGGAAAAAGCTAAGTAAATAAAAGAAACTGTGAATTAAAACATCTTGTTTCATTAAATAAAAAGAAATCTTTACAACCATAAATATAAGGATTCCTACACTACGTTCAAGGATTCCTACACTAAATTCAAAATAAGAACATTATACAAGTCCTAGTCACCCTGCTCTTGGAGCAGGCGAGCTGGTTCTAGAAAAACTAGGGTGATCTCCACCCTCATCCCCCTCCTCCTCAGCATCTTTAGGGTAGATCTCATTTACCCAGTCCCAGTCTACATCTTGCTACCTCACCTTGAGCCCATCCACTATCTTCGACTAAAGGCTTAGGCAAGCCTTTGCTAGATCTTCATCCTAAGACTCCTCTTGCCCCTTCAATTCTTGTATCTCAGCCTCCAGATCCTTCATCTTGCTACCAAGCTCCTCCATCTTAGCCTGCAATTCTTTATTCTTATTTAAAAAGCCCTAGCTTTCTTCTTTTAGGTGGTTTATCTCAGCGCCTCGAGAAGCAAGCTCAGCTTTATGCTGATCCTCCTGATCTTGCGTTGACTTCAATGCTTCCTTTAATGTAATCTCCATCTCATTTTTCTTGACATCTAGTTCGTTCATGGAAGAGTTCAATTTTTGTAGCCAGGCATATTAAAGGAGTTGGCATTAACAACATGGAATAAACATTGATTTAAAAAGTCAATGGTCCCTCGATCATCCATGTGCTTGAAGAATAGGGAGTCACTAGGGAATAAGCATGCATGAGCTAGCTCTCGGCTAGGGCCATCATCTTGAACACTATAGTCAGATCCATATCTATGGATGAAATAAGAGCGAAGATCTAATGCTTTAGTTCTGATAGAATGAGTGGGAGCAGAGGCTGAAGCAGATTTTATAGCGAACCCTTAGCAGGCTCCTCCCTTGCCATCTTTCAAGATGGCTCGGTAGAAGTAGGCACAATAGTATCAACGGTGGGCTCGGTAGAAGGATCAGAAGGCATTGGCTCGGTAGAAGGAGCAGAAGGCGTTGGCTCGGTGATAGGCTCTGATGAGGGCACTGCCCTGGATGATTCTGCTGATGTTCGCCGCTTTATAGCGTCAGCTATCTTTGACATCTTAGAGCCTTTTACTTTTTAGGGGCCATACTTGCACAAAATAGAAGAAAAAAAATTAAAAAAATATTAGTTTTAATCCTAGTTAAGAACGCCAAAGGAACATAAAATATCGTGGTCAGTAGGGTTCGGTTTAACAGGCCCACTGGGCGAACGGATAGGATAGCCTTCGGCTATCACCTCCCTCAAATCCACGCATCTGAGCCCCCTGGCCTTTATAAAGTTGGCAACCCCTCAGTCATAAGTAATAGGAGGGGGAGGTAGTTGGCAACCCCTGGCCTTCGCCTGAAGAAACTAGTGATCTTCGATCGGGTGAGAGGAAAAATGATATAGCTCCCAATCCATGCTGGCATTTAAATTATTCCTATCATGCTTAGCTAGTGCAATCAGGCCACAAAGGAACTTCAAGCCGTTCGGATGGAGCAGGCTTATGGTTATTTGATAGTCATTGAAAAGTGATTTTAAGGGTGTAGAAAGGGGAAGCCGAACCCCTGAGCGAGAACTCTCCTTGTACAGTATAATAGGCCCTTATCCAGAGGAGTGTTGACCTGCATATCTTTAGAAGGATAAACTAGCTGATGTCAGCCACTCGAACATTTTCTTTCCTCCCCTTCACCTCATCCTGACCTAAATCAGCCTCCTCATGAGGCTCGATGCTAGGCCACTCAAAGGACGCACTGCTCGATTTCCCAAAAATTATTTGTACATCCTCACTGCTAGAGGAACCCATGAGCCAATTGGAACAGGAAAAAATGAGAAAGGAAGAAGAAAACTTAGTAAGACTGACGATTTCTAAAGAGAGAAGCTCTGGAAAGCATGATATGGCAAGAATAGCAAATGAAATGGATATGTCCCTTATGTAGGCCAAGCGAAGCATATGAAGAGTCACCTCATTTAATGAGGTGAGTCCTCAAGAGCCCTGATGCATCAAGCTCCGCAACATATAACACCTCATTCATTTAAAAAAAAGGAATATATATATATATATATATATATGCAACCAAAACCCTACAAAATATATAGCATTAATGGCCAAATAACCGATGGGGGACTATTATTAAGGTATAATAATAAATTATTTTAATTAAATAAATATAACCCTGATATATATATTTCTAAACAAGAAATAAATTAGGATTCCAAATCTTTGTCTAAAATGGACTGTTCGAACTCTAATATATATACCTAAATTTACCCTAAAATCGGGTTAATCACAATCAATCTCTCCCAAATTTCTAAAAGCTTAATAGATCCTATTGCTTGTGTTATAAGAGACGAGCAATACTTTGAGCTCCACAGTATTCATGCTCAACATCATGTTTCCCTTGCTCTGGATTATATAGAAGGCCCACCATTACATTGGCTTTGCTGGTTATGTCAGCACAATCTCTAGCGGCAGCGAAAGAAATAGGTACATTTGAATCTTTTGTTGATGATTTTATCACTAGGAATCTCAAAGTCTTGACTTAACTGATATTCAATCCTTGGGTTACCTCTTGAATGACTTAAAAATTGAAATTTAGGTGAAGCTTCGATCCAATGACATTGTTGACTTGTATAGCACGATTAAAGTGGCGAAAGAGATGGAGCATGAATTGTCAGCATCATCGCAGTCAAGTTGAAAGGAATGGAGAGGTGAAGTTGCTGCACCATAAGTCAGAAGAGCAAGTAGCCAATTATAACAGTTCATTTTTAGAGTTTTTCTCAATGTCGGTAATAGTGATCTACCGGTCTGTGAATAGTACCATTGGTTCAGGACTTGGTATTATTTCGGTCCGAAAAAATTACTATGAGTGTCTAATATTTTATTTAATATTTGTGGAGCATGTTTGTATGATTTAGATGGATAGAAAATATTTCATGAATATTTTTAGAGAATTAAGGCATTTAATGAATAGTGATTTTTAGTGTAGTATATTAAGGAATAATTGAGGAATTATTTTTGTGGAATTAATTTAATTAATTGGCGGGGTTAAATGATAATTAGAGGAGAATTATTTGAGGAATATTTAGAGCCATTAGATGAGAATACTAGAGACTTGATCATGGCCATTCATTTGGCATAAAATTAAGAAGCCAAATTTGACTTTTACACCTAAAAGATTACTACTCATCAACACCTTCTCTTTCTTCTTCTCCCATCTCCACACCAACTTCATCTCCTTCTCCATTTTCTTTCAATTGCTTACCACTAAACTACCTCAAATCTTATGAATTAAACCAAATATTAGCAACTAAACCTTAAGAATCAAGTGAAAGAAATAGAAATTGTTGATTAAAAGCAAAGGAAATTGGAGTTACCATTGAAGCAAGTAAGTTGTGACTTTTAGAATTTGTGATTTACTAAGTAGAATTTAAGGGTTAGGCATGTAATTAATGCAGTAAATCATGCTCCATCTATTTCTTTTGTTAATTTTTTATTTTAATGTGCATTTTTCCTACTTTGAAGAGGTTGGTGAACCCTCTCTAAAAGGGAAGGAGAAAGCCAAAGAGTGAGGCTTTCCAAACTTCTTCAAGCTTATTTTGAAGGTTAGTGCACTATTGTTTCAATTCCCCTTTCATTTTCTTTAAGTTTCAATCTTTAGGTTTTTGAATGAATTTTTGAGTTTTTGTAAAATGTGTTGGGGAATTGTTATTTGTTTGCTTTAGTGTGATTTTCCATGATTCTTAAGAATGCTAGAATGTTTAAAAGGGAAGGGAAATATTTCTTTCCCCTTTAACCAAGAGTGGCCGAACCTATGTGCGTGAAGGACACTTTGTGTTCTTTGATTTTTATGCTTAATTTGAACTTAAATGAGCTTGTTAGTAAGTAAATTGATAATGGTTAAAATCATTTACTTGTATTTCAATATTTAAGAGTTTTGCCAAAACTTAAAAGAAGGGTTAAAAGTGAAAAGATGAGTTTTAAGACTAAATATTTTTAAGAAATGGTTTTAATGTTATAATTAAGTATTTTTGGTTTGAAATATGGTGTTTTATGGAAGGGAATTCTTTTCCCTTTTGGTGACTTAAAGAGGCCGAACCACCCTAGGGTGGTAAGGCATGTTTTTGTCCTTTAAATGTTGATTTTTAAGTTTTAAAGCTATGCATCTATGTGTAATAAGAAGTAATGATTTTGGTTTGGAACATAAGAAGCTTTGATAAGTATTTACAAGTTGTAAGTTAATTAATTTTGGAGTAATAAGTGTTAAGTTATGAAATATTTTGCTAAGAAATTATGTATAAGAAATAAGGTTATTTGTAAAAGAATGATTTTGTTTTGGGCTCTAGTATGCATAATCGAAATATAGTAAGATGAGATTTATTCTAAGTGATGAGCATGTTCGGGTTATCAGCCCATTCTGTTATGTGAAAGCTATGATCATATGCTAGGATTATCATCCCTTCTGAATAAGCAGACACGCTTATTATTATGTGAGTGTGTGGCACTTTCATAGGCCATTAGGGGCTCTACCACAGACCTCATTTCTGATAAGTGGTGGTGCTTTCATAGGCCACAATTAAGTGATAGTGAAATTGAATCTAGTTATGTTTCTTTCTGTATATATATGAGCCCTTAACTAAGAAACGTGATTTTATTCTATTATAAAGAAATCGGAGATGTATTTGTATTTATGAAGTTTTTTTTACTTTTGACATATTATGAACTAATTTTTAAGAAATGAACTTTTTATGATATTCGAATTATTTTAATTTAATTGGTACGTCTTTGGTACCTACTGTATATTTGACTTGAGTATTTTAAATTGTATTTGAGATTTATCACTTTGGCAATATCTTGCTACTTTATCAATAATTATTTAGCACCACTGAGTCTTTCACTTAGCGCGTTGATTTTTATCACGCGCAGGTTAAGAGCGATGGATGCTACCCGAAGACCGGAGGAGTATCATCAGAGTAGAAATATTATCTTTGGGTAGGACATATAGTAATTTGCGATTTTTGCATGTATAGGAAATATTGTAAAAGTATTGAGGTTGTAAATATTGAAATTGTAATTAATAAGATTGGTGGTTGTTTAAGTATTATTATCTTATTATATCTATGGTGTATGAATGTTAATAAATATTTCTTGGAATGAATGGTAAATTAACATGATAGGAATTAAGTGAACTGATACTACCATTTAGAAGTGCTGTGTGATTTTGAGTTGATTGGAGTGTTGGATATTTGGAGGAGTATTTATATTGGAAGTGTATTTGTTTTCTCCGTGCGGCAAGTTGATTTTTAGGTGAAACTCTTGCGAATTTTTCGTAGGAATTTTCCTTAAACCTTGTTTAAAAAAAAAAGAAAAAAAAAGGTTGTCTTCTTATGAAAACATAACCACTTCTAATATATGATCTAGAGTTAATAAGTAAGATAAGACGGTGATCCGACATCGAATGTGACATTTGTCATCTGGTCCTTCGGGATTGGGCGGCGGATGTTACACCAATATTTTGACAAAAGCCTTCCCTACTGCAAGATTTGGATTTTCATGAGCCATGCTTGTAGTTCTTGAGAAAAACTTACCGAGGAGGTTGTTCTAAAATGAGATTTTTCTCATAGAACTTCCAGATTTATATAGATAATTCTAGAATAATATTATTTTAGTTTTGCTTATGTCATCTAGTTTATGTCAGCAAATCTTACTTTATTTTTCAAATATGTGACTCTAATTGCTCTTCTAGAATGTGTATTTTCATCCTAAAAGCTAATGTAATCAACTATATATATGTGATATGAATGAAACCCAAGTGGGTGAGGTACAAACTTTAGCTCTACGTCATTGGCCCTAATTTCAAAACTTGGACATAGGAAATTTTGCCACAATTCCAACAGCGCGAGAATCGCTCAAATCGTATGTCGTAATCAACTCCTGAAAGTAAAAGTGTGCACAAATCAAGGAAAATAAAGTCAGCGTAGCCCTAGGCCCACGACACCACAGGTGGGACCCATAAAATCATGGGCACCACCCATGACACTGTGGGAGGCCTCATAGCATTATGGGGAAGGCCCACAGCACTGTGGTGGCAACCCTAGCCCCCTATAAAATCCTACCTCCAATCTCTCATTTGCACTTCTTATTGTTTGATCGAGCGCTTCTTAAGCATCAATAACTCTATTTCTCTCTTGAGCACGCGTTTATATGAAATTCGATTTTGGTTCAATTCCCTTAGTCAAATAAAAACCTAATTTGGCTAAAAAAAGTCAATCCTTTTGGGAGAATTGTTGATATTAATGTTGTTTAAAATAAATTATTTAGTTGGATATTATTAATATTGTTAATGGTGAATGGGTTTTATTGATTTGGATGTTACCCGATGGATGGGCTATATATTAATAAGAATTGTGGATATTTTATCCGAAGAAAAGTCAAACTTTTAGGAAAATCTCCACCGAATTTTCTGTAGAATTTTTAGCATAATATTCTAAGTATAGGAATCCAAATTCTATAAATAAGTAGAAGCAATTATTGATTTAATCTTATTTATCTTTTTAGTTGGTGATAGAGCGAGACCTTCTTCCTCCTCTGCTCTTGGTGCTCAACAAGACTAAAATTTTTAGATATCTCTATGAGTAATAATATATAATGCTTTGCAAAATATATGTATGCATAATTTATTTCTAAATCTTGCATTTATTTATTTTCAAGTAATTTAATATATTAATATACTTTATATAAATAGATGGATGTGCATTAATTGATATTGTACATAATTTACTTGGTATGATGATATGTGATTGTTATGTGGAAATTAGGACAATTTGAATCATCTGGGTTGAGAGTATGGACATGGTGAGAATACCGACAGTGGGCCATAACGGTGAGAGTGGCGTCCCCCCGTGTACTCTAGATTAAAATATTTACCATGAAAAAATGTTTTATGAAAAATATCTGATTTTTTTTTGCCCCAACGGGGATGATCTCCTTGAGTATACAAGTCATAAGATCATGAGATTATATTCTTATCATTAAAGCATGCTTGGGAGTGAGCATGATCTTATTAAGGTGATTTCACTAACTAACAACCACTCGATATGCATTATAGTTGCTATTCCTTGCAGGTGCTATGATTGACATTGCTTGACTAATGAATGCTCAATTAGAAGAGTCTAGGGTCATTTTGTTTGATTGCTTGAGTTTGGTATTATGTATCATTATTCACTGAATTTTATACTTATTCTTGTTATATCTAAATTTTTCAAGAAAAAGCTCTTTTTCCTCTTTTGATGAGTTGCTCTATTCCCCTTCATCAACATAGCCTTAATGTAAATTTTAATTGCTTTTAAACCTCCTTTTTTATTCAAGTTTTGTTTCTATAATATGTATAAATAATCCAACTCCTACACTTACTTTAGGATTAGTTGGTCATGGTTGGGAAACATAGTTACTCAAATATTTTCATATGAATTTAAAAAATTTATTAGTTCTTATGAATGAACAAGTCCATATACTATGACAATGTGGTTTAATGATACTATGGATGGACCCAATTATGATTATTGATTATTTTTACATGTTACGGGGCGGATAAAATATTTGAATTTATTATACTATTATTCCTAGAATTTATATGGACCATGACACTTGTATATATTATTATGTTATTGGCCTTCAAAATGCTTTCGAGATATATATATATATATAGTGAAATTTTTAATTGGGTCCGATAGTTGGACTTAGTAGTTCTTAGGTTTACTATGGGTCTCGGTAGCCTTATATTTACCTGAATTCTAGTGCTGGTTCAGCTCATAAAAATGGATCGTGACACTATATTGGCAGAAATATGAAAAAATCAATTGAATTTGAAATGAATATATAAATTTATGCACTATTTTAGTGCATTTACCTTAGAAACAATCAATAGGTAAAAAAAGTGGAACTTTGAGTACAGTTTTTAAAGTGAAAGATGTATATTTTCAAAGTTAATTTTAAAGATGCCTATTTATAATTAATAGAAGGAATTAAATATAGAAAATGAATTCCTATAGAATATAAAATAGATTTTAGTTGGAAAATGACTAAATAACGGGAATTTGAATATTACTTAGGTGAATACTTTGAAAATGCATGAATACATATAAGTTAGTTGAATTACATAACTTAAATTGACCAAGTTGACTTATTAAAATAAATAAATGGTGGTTGTGAAATAAATCTTGAAAATTGATAATATACTGTCGTCATTCTTTTTATATGGAAAAACTTTCCTATTTGGTTTTTTGTATAGAACATATTGTCTTATTTAGTAATGTTGGAACAAAAGCCAATGTAAAACTCCATATTACTCTTGTTTTATTCTTTGTGAAAGTTTTATTATAAGATATTATCAAGATAGTGGCACACAAAAGTGTAGATGGGAAGAAAATTTTATGATAGAGTTGTTATTCTTTAATTTTATACTAAAAAAGTGAAAGTGGCCAATTAAGAAAAGCTATACTTTGATTGAGATAAAATTTGAGTTTAAAATGACACAAAATTTAGAAATGGAACACAATGAAGAGTTGTGATTTTTACATTTTGGGTTATTTCATGAGCTTTTCATTCCGCTGTTAGTATTTTTCAAAAAGTGCTCAAATTTAACGATCCTTTATCCATATTTTTTCTAGTAGCATTGCCCTAAGTGTAGTTCTTAATGCTTTACTTCAAGGTCAGACACTCCAATAATAGATTGTTCATCAACGGGCAAAACATTTAAATTTAGTGAAAAGTCATTACATATGAGCATAATCTTTGAGTTTGTGGGCGAGTTTTCAGGCAACTCATTAAGGTTTAACAGGTTTAGTGAATTCATAGTTAAACTAAAATTACGGTTGGATATCTAGAATATATATAATCGTCAAACTAAAAAATTTTTTATAAAACTGACGTGAAACTTCTATATTTGAGTACTGATTTTTATCTTTTTTATAAATTTTTAATAATTTTTCAGCATTTCTATTTTTATATCTATATACCTATATCTAAAATCTAAAACTTTGAATAACTAAAACTTTTAAATTTTTGAATTATTGAATTTAAAACTTTAAAACTATTTAAATTTTGAATTTAGAACTTTAAACATTTTTGAATTTTTTCTTACCAATATACCTATATATATATATATATATATACACACACTCACACACTTCTTTCAATGATTATTTTTCACAATGGTTTTTCTCATCTTTTTCTCATTTCTTTCAATTATTTTGTTTCAATTTTATAGGTTTTGATTTTTTTTTCATGTATATGTTAATGTTGTTTTTCAGATTTTGATTAGCAAAAAGATGATAAAAACAACTTTAATCCATAAATATTACTGCAACTTTTTCTCAAACTACAGTAATGTTAGTTTAATACTTTGGTCTATTTTTTCTTTTTTTTTTCTCTTTTTTATAATTTTTTAACTTTACGAAATGATATGTATGCAGAAAGAAGTGGATATAGAGCAAAGATAAGAGCAGAAAAATGACCGATATTAATTAAATCTCATTATTTTAATAATTTATTTTTTATCTTAGTAAAATTAATTTTATGATGTTGAGTATGTGTGTTATGAGTTTTTTTAATTTGTTTGTGTAGTTTTATGATTATGAATAAAATGTCAATTTTTATTTATTATTATTATTATTATTATTATTATTATTATTATTATTTTACTCTTTCTTTTATTTGCTTTATTTGTTTTGCTTCCTAGGTAGGAGGTTAAAAAGAAATCTAAATATTAAATTTAATAAATAGATTTAAAATAATAAAAGTAGCTAATAAGATAACATCTTATAAATTAAAAAAATAAATAGATTTAATAAATTAAAAAAATGAGATACTTGATATTCTTATCATTTAAATTTTAATTTTATTATCTAAATATTAGAAAATTATATATAATGATCATATTTTCAAATTAATATTTATTTACAATAATTATTTATATCTTCAATTCTGAAATTTTATTAGATCATTTAAGATATCTTTTTTAAATTTAAATATCAGTGCTTTTTTAAAATAATTATTTATATTTATATTCGATTTTTTTTCTTAAAATTTATATTCAACTATTTAATTTTTTTCCATCTATTTACAATAATTTTATATTTTTATATCTATATATCTTTATTATTGTGTTTATACTTATTTGCAAAAATTCTATATATATCTATATATAAAATGTATTTACTCTATTTTAATTTATATGTATATCTTTTTATTTTTATGAAGTATGATTTATTTTTTATATAAATATTGATCTTATATGTATAAAAATTTTTTTTAATATAATATACGATAATAAAGTAATAAATAATCCGTGCAAACGCGAGTTTTTAACTAGTTGTATTATACTCCATTATAAACCATGTGTTTATGAAGTTGATGAGTCTTTATCATTCAAATGAAATTTTGTTTTCTAAAAATTTTGTTAATTTTTGTGAGCAAAGAATTTCAACTAACAGTGCAGAATTAAGTTTTGAAAATTTGAATTTTCATTCCTTATCAAATCTCTTACTCTCCCGTTTATTTAGAGCAACACTATAGCAAATTTCTTCTTTTTTTTTTTTTTCATTTTTTAAGATAAACCACTTGACAAATTCATATTTCTAAGGAGTAAATATGATAGTAGAGGTATGTTAGGGAAAAAAAAGTTAAACCGATTTTTTAATCTTAGCAATAATATGATTATTCTTATATAAAAAAAATGGTGAGAGTAATTGTTGTTGTGAAAATAGCCTTATTAATGCATGATATTGCGTATTGCCTACATATATTTAATGCAAATTAAAAAGTAGAATGAGTGGTTGACAATATTATATGACTTAGTTAAATAGTTGACATGTTTGGATACTAAGTCTTTGATTATTAAAGCATGAATCTATGGTTGCTTGAATTGATGAGACACTAAGCCTCTGTTTGGGAAGGAGTAATTTTAAGGGAGGAAAGAAAATGGGGATGGAAAATAGTTGGGGAAAGTACTTTCACTCGTTTAGAGAGGTTGAGGAAAATTACAAGAGCAGTAAAATATAAAATAAAATCCTCTTGCCCCATAGAATGACAATCTCTCCAAATAAGATAGAAAATAACGGTTTTGTAGGAAAAAGTTACCGTTGACAAAAAATTACAAAATTGCTCATACTTTTTCTATTGTTTTTTTTATCATCATCCTTCATGCTTTTTACCTTTAAGTCCTTTTCTTGCAATTTCATCATTAAACCTCAAACAACTTTCAAATGTTAAATTAAAACCTACCACTCCTAGAGACCCTTTCTAACTTATTCACATTAAAGTTTTATATATTTCTATATTATTTTAAATATCATTATAAAACTGTAAATGTACTAAAAAAATATATATCAAACCTTGATAAATAAACTTAAAAACACACATATTCAAAAATTATTAATTCTGTATAATTAACTAAATAATTGATAATTATAAATTATTTGCAAGATGCATGACAATGCTTCATCCATACATATATAAGGGTGAACATATACACAATTTTGCTTCCTCTAGATTTTGGGCTTTCCAAATAAAGAAAAATAATTTTATTTTCCTTCCTCTCTTATAATTCCCTTCCAATCCAAACATGGAATGGAAAATAAGAAGAGAAAATAAATAGAAAAATCTTTCAATATTTTCCTTCGTTTTCTTCCCAAACATAGTATAAGTCTTTCGTTATTAAAGCATATGAATCTATGGTTACTTGAATTAATAAGATTTCATGAATATATTACCAAGTGTGAAAAATTCATAATGTGTTGGATGATGCTATGTTAAGAAGATAAAAAACATAAATGATGGTAAATGCTTGTAGAAAAAAATTTGTATATTTTATGGATAGAGCTTATGATATATGAAACAGTGGTTTGGATTGTATTAAGATATCTAGCGCTCGGCGAATGATTAAAATGGCTGATGAGCTCGTTTGGCTTTGAAGCTCAGCATTCGGCACTTGTTGCAAATTCAATACGGTTTCCTTATAAGAACTCTGCACCTACTAAAAGTTATTTGCGCTAAACATGTAATTAAAATAATAACTAATGTTACATAAACCTCTATTATGCTTCATTATTAAATAATGTTTTTTAGTTTTATGGATGTATATAATCTCTTACTGGACGAGTGAAATTAAGCTATGCTCATGTATGTCATGAGATATTGAGCTTGGAAGTATTATAAATGATCTTCCTTACTATCAAGTGTGAAATTGCAGTGTAAGAAAGAACATCCCTTGAATTTTAATTACTGGAAAATTATACACTTGTTATTCTTTAGATTGTATGTTTATCATTTGGCATGTCATAGTTACTGTGGACTTGTAATAAATAATAATAATAATAATAATAATCAGGCTATTAACAACTGGTATTTGGATTTGAGTAATTGTCTTATGTTTGAAATGATGATGGCATAATGAGATATGAGACGAGTAATATGAATTATATGATCTTGTACACGGACTATTCATGAACCCAGTGGCTCATTCGTAGTTTCGCTTGTATATATTGATACAGTGAAGGGGATAAAAGAATCGGTCGAATAAGTAGAATAAAAACAGGGATTACTGCCAAATGGGTGAATAAACAGAGAAGTTCGAGAAATCGTAGAAGTTTCTGCACATGGATGGATCCAAAGGATAGAGAATAAACTATTTACGTGATTAGAGAGAGTGGGATACTCGGTCAAAATCCAATTAAATTGGTCATCAATTGGAATACACCGGAGCAAAGCTCATTTTGGGGCTTTCCACTATATTCAGTCCAATTTTAGGGAATAAATTGAGACTTCTTCCAATTGTATTTAAGGAAACTCACTTAATTAGCAGCTAATTTGATCAGTCAACTTGAGAATTTTTACCTATACACAGCAAATCAAAAAGTTGTACCCAAAATTACAACTGATGGGAAAAAATAATAGTGAAATCAGTGAAAATAACAGGAACCAAAAGTGATGCTGACAATAGGCCACGACGACAGTAACCAAAGCCGATACTGAAGCAGCAGTTACGAATGACAGGTTGTCTGCCCAGCCCAGATGCTCATATTTTCACGCCACTGTTTTACAAGGTAAACTGTAAAGGAAAAAAGGGTATAAGAACTTTCACAGATAACATAGAATCAAAGTAGAAACTAGAAATTTATGTGAAGAACTGCATATAAATTAAATCCATAAAATGAAGGAAAGGAGATCAGGAACTAACAGGTAGAATAACTAGTAATTATAAGAAAATAATTGAAAATTCTTGTGCATGCTACCAGAAATGTTCTCACGCAAAGATTTCCCCCTCCGTCAGTGACTGGAAATGCTCATCGGGTAACAAAGACCGAGCACTGGGTACACAATTTTATCAACAAATATGCATGCCCACAAATATATCAGGTAGGCATGGTATTATGTGCCAAGAGTTCCGATATTATATCACAAACAAGACATTACTTTCTCAGCATGCAAAAATATGGCAAATTTAGGAAGGGAAACAAAACAGATTTAGAAAGATAAATACATACACTGTTAGGATGTCTCATCATATCCCAGTGTTGGGGTTGTTTCCAGCAAGAATTAGAGAAATTTCCAATCCTCGGCTGAATGCTTGGTTGAACATGAGCCTTGTTTGGAATGTCGATACAAATGGGAACCATGAAAACAAGGCAATGGGAATAAAGATAAGCATCCCCATCCCAGCATCATATAGACGAGCAATTGAACGAATGGATTTCCATAATCCAAGCTTTTTTATCAAAGGTTTCCATGCAGCAGCAATCTGAAATTATATATTAAATTGAGTTGGTCCAAAATAAACAAAATACCATGATACCTAAATTATAGGGCATCAACTAGACTACCTATTCATCTGCTCTCTTTCTGATCAATAAACTAATTTGGCCTTTTGATGTTTGGCATAACTCTTGACACGTTTAAATTTATTCTCACGAGGTATCTATACCTATTCAGCCAGGTGTCTCTTTTTTCAGCCTTTTCTAGATAAAGGGCCTTCTTTGAAAATACGTTCTTCCTTAGCAAGTAGTTGCTGGTTTCTAGTAATTCAAGATTGTGCATAGTTATGATATAACACGCCCACTTGAAATACACCACCAAAAAGGACATGTTTTCAACCAAGAAATTCAATGGAAAAGTGAGTTCTGATAAAACAATAGCTTTACAAAAAATTTTGTTGCCCATCAAAAGCACAAATGTCTATTTATAGTATAAACATATGAAAATCTAGAGGGGTTTCTCCAGTGAGGTGCACAATTATGCTGAGGCCAGAAAAAGACAATTCAGTTGAAGAGCACTCACAGATAGAATTCCCCATCCAGTAGGTATAAACGCTAAGATAGAAGCAAAAATGTCTGGAACTGACAATTCTGTGAATATGACTGCAACTGCTAAACCAGCCAACACCATTAAGAAGGAGACACCTTGGATGAAGCGCAATAGAAGCTGAAAATTGACAGATATCTTCTGACTAAAGGTGAAAACCTGAGAAAGCAAAGTTTTTAAATTTTTATTTAATTCCAAAATATATGCCAAGCCAGGCAGAGAATGAAAGCTCATTATTTGGGGTTTCATGAGTTCTAATATCGGCACCTTGAAAAGAACTATAAGCACAGCTAGAACAACCCATGAGAAGCCATATATCTGCAGAAACATCAACCTTTCAGTTTTTTTTTTCCATGCCATAGACACAAGGAAAATTACACACAAGCAAAACAGGAGCTATCCAGAAAAGTAGCCACTATTGCAGCATTCTTTTTGACCCATGCTCATATAGGATTCAATAGAATGCTTTCTGCCACAGAAAGGAATTAAACTGAGTAGAAGAAAACATTAAGAGGCAAGTAGGTAGACTGGTGATCAAATGTCAGTCTCATGAATATACAGTAGAATAATAGCGTCTGTTAACAAAGAGAGCTGTTACCGATAATGATGTATTTGATCCTTGTATATCTAGCTTGTATACAATGCCGTACTGAAAAATAAAGAATCTTAGACTCAAAATGGTCTCGAGTATCCTCCCACGGAAAGTCCGAATATGCGCCTGTAGACCAATTAACAAGAAACAATGAAATTAAATAATAACAATAAAGGGATAATTATAAATTTAGTATCTGAACTATTCGAAATTTTCTATTTTGGTGTCTAATCGGAAAAGTTTTGCAATCAAGTATTTAAACTACTTAAAATTTTTCAATTGAGTGTTTTATAGCCATGTGGACAACAGGAATTGCCATTGGGATGGTTG
The DNA here is from genome assembly GCA_948099535.1 of Jatropha multifida. NCBI lineage: Eukaryota > Viridiplantae > Streptophyta > Magnoliopsida > Malpighiales > Euphorbiaceae > Jatropha > Jatropha multifida. The sequence goes on from CANUEX010014610.1 coordinate 67,472, forward strand.
CGACCCACGAAACAGTAGTAAATATGGTGAGTAGGCTGAAAACAAGTGAGCCATATATACTCATATACACAGCATGTGATCTGGATGTCTAAAATTACTAAATCACCCTATTTATCTCTCTCTCTCTCTCTCTCTCTCTCTCTCTCTCTCTTTCAGGTAGCAAACTAAAAGAGTCAGAAAGTCTCAAACCTAGCTACTGTACAATCTTGTTTACATTACACCATCACCTTCCTTATACTCCTCTGAAACCAAGAAAAAATTTCACTCTAAAAACCCTCTTATTTGCTGAATAATCTTAGCCATGATATCAACAGATACATTTGAGGTCTTCTTCTTCCATCTCAGGACTGTTATACATTTAAGGCTTGCCGAAAAATTTGAAAAATTGATTCTGATAGATTATTTGAAAAATCTGTTGATGGCGATATCTACGGTTGATGGCGATCTCTAAAGTTGATGAAGATATCTACGGTATCATTTGAAAAATCAATTCCAACAGATCTAATTTTAGATCTGAAATGCACATTTGTTGATGTCCATTCAAATATTACAGATCAATGGAGTTCCATTATTTGAGATTATCACAGTCCTTTGTTTGGCTCCTGTCGTCTTTCATTTTCAAAATCAGATGGAGGATAAAGAAATTAAAAGTATATATAGATTTGAATATAATGGAAGTAAATCTTAGTTTATAAAAAATAGTAAAGGGAAAGCATTAATTTTGGATTATCTAAATTTTTGTTATGCGTGAAGCTTTGATGAGAGAGAGAGAGAGAGGAAACGAGTTGGCAGTGGAAGCACAAGAAATATGGTGGTGCAAATCTGGTGGTGTGTCACTCATATTCTAGCATATTAGATGTGGAAGGTGGGCAAAGGTTATCTTAGTCATTTCAATCTCAAAGACATGTGCATCTCACATGAGTCCTACATGGCTCACTCATAATCAGCTAACTCAGCATATTTACTATTATTTTGTGGGTCCCAGCTGTCCTAGTGGTAATTCCAGTTGCCCACGTAGGCAATAGACACTTATTTGAAAAACTTTAAGTGGTTTAAACACTTGATTGCAAAATTTTTCCAATTAGACACCAAAATAAAAAATTTTGAATAATTCAGACACCATATTTTTAATTATCCCTAGCAATAAATAATGACAATGAATAGAAAGGTAGAACTGTCTCTGGACTTGCATAATATTTATGGGCTTATCTCACCCGAAGGCTTGAAAACTGGATTCTAATTTAACTATCCAATGTTTGAATTCCCAGCAAGGTTTTGTTTGAGAATCAAAACTATTCTCCTCAAAAATATTTTTGCATTTTGCACGTTTAGGGCGAATAAAAAAAAATGGTCAATAAAAATTGTTTTCCAGATCGAGAGAAAAGTTATACTTTCTTTCAAGGAAAATGGCTTCATGTTTCTAGAAACAGATCCAACAAGATGATTTCCCCAAGATCATTATGATCTACTTGTTCATTATCCTCCCCAAAGGCATAGCCTGAGTCCAAACCGTGAGCTTAACATGTCTAGGTAAGAAGGCCCTCTTCACAATTTAAGGAATAGTTGCAAGTGTTTATTGTTGTTAAAAAGAAAAAAAGAAGAGAGACGATAAAGGAGGAAAGTATTACTAGTTCTTCATCCCACCAAGCTTCCCAGCTTTCTTCTCCCTTGACACCAATTCCACCTCTGTAGAGAAGCCAATTTGTCCAATCCCTGAAGTCTTCAACAGTCCTAAAAATGCAAAATCAAAGATTAGTCAATGAAGGGGCAAACTTGCACTTAACAGAAAGATAAGAAACAGTGCTTACTTTTGCCACTCAAATCCAGCTGGATTAAACAAATATGGTGCAAAAAGCCAAGAGAGAGCCATAAACCAACTACTAACAGTAAGAAGAATGTAGGACAGTGCACCCCCTTCATTATAACCATATGCAAGGTATACAATCAGCAAAAGCACAACTTCCAGCCTGAATGTCAGAAGACAAATTAGACAACCATTCAGGATCAAGTACATGCATGGAGAGAGAGGGAGAGAGAGAGAGAGAGAGTACCCTTTAACAAAATGACTGCGGGAGTAGAGCCTATAGTTTTCAGAAAATTTAATATGGCGCACCACAAATCCCCTACCAGTAGCTTGGTACTGTAGATCAAAGACTTTAATTTACTCTATTGCACAATAAATGCTGTTGTTGGGGGCAGGGAGAGAGCAATTAAGAATAAAGAGATAGGAGCCATACCCTTGCACCACCATGCAGAATGGTTCGACCAAAATAATGTGTTCTTGTGCCCAATGAAAATGTGAAGAAGACAGAACAAAGCTGAAGCTGCATTGTGATGAAACTGACAATGGCCTGCAGAATTCAACAGAAGATTACCCAATAAACTTCTTGGCATCCAGCACAAGAATCTTACAAATATACAAAACTCTACTAGATAAGCATTAAAATCAAATATACCATAACTATTTTTCAGTAACGTCAGATTTCATTAGATTTTTTATAGCATAAAATGAAGTACAAGCTACCTAGGTAATACCAAAAATAAAATAAAACAAATAATTCTAGTAAACAATGAATTAGCATCATCTATTGGAAGCAACTCAAACAAAGATTTTGTAAAAACATTTTGACAATGAAAAATTTATAGGCATCCTTAAAACTTGCAGTGTCTGATTCAAAATACTCAATGTGAAGAAAAGGAAGCCTTAATTTATTTGATAATTCAACAGACATGACCCATTACAATTAAGCCAAGTTGGCAAAATTTCGCAGACAGCCAGTGTCAAGTGAAGAGCAATAGGATCAATTGTATTCCAATATTATATTAGAAACAATTTAAATAATATTTTAGTGACATATTAACAGGAGTTCATTTTCTGAAACCCACTGGCCACTCAGTCCCGTTTTTGACTTTGTGTTAGTTCCTTTGTGTTTTTTCACTACTGCTGCTGCTTGTGTCAACTGTTGCCCGTGTCTACGTTTTTCTAGTTCCAATTTTTCTTTGAATCAGTTGTTGAATTGTTTCGGCTGATAGTATGGTTAACGGAAAAAAGCTAGACGTGGTTTTTCACTCCGAAAATCCTTCATTCTAGATTAGCCTGGCGAAGTTAGATGGAACGAATTACTTGACTTGGTCTCAGTCCTGTTTACTATTCATTGAGGCCAGAGGTTTGTAGGGTTGTTTTGACGGTGGAGCACCAAAATCAATTTCTACAAATCCAGGTTATAATAAGTGGAAATTAGAGAAATCCCTTATTATGTCTTGGCTAATAAATTCCATGCAGCCAACTATTTCACGAGGATATTTACTTTTTGATACAGCTAAAAAAATATAGGATGTTGCTTCACAGGCTTATTCGCAAGTTGGAAATTATACTCAGAGATATGAATTGCGATAGAAAATTCATGAAACCAAGCAAGAAGATTTGACTATCGCCCAGTATTTTGCTTAACTTAGCGGATTATGGCAAGAACTAGACTATTACCAAGAATTTCAAGCAAAATGTGCTGATGATGCGACTTAAGTTCAGAAATTGATTGAAGTAGAATACATGTATGATTTTTTGGCTGGCTTGAATAACGAATATGATTAGATTCGAGTTTAAGTTCTTGGACAAGACCTTTTTCCATCCTTGCGACAAGCATACTCATTTGTACAGCAAGAGAAAACTAAGAGAAGTGCTATGGTTCATAGATCTACAATAGAAAAAGCAGGGTTAATTGCTAATTCTGCAAGGGAACAGATACAGGCTGCAAAGGGAGGTTTTTCGGATAGAGACCATTTACTTTGTGACTATTATAGTAAGAATAGGCATACTAAGGAGTTCTGCTAGAAATTAAATGGACGCCCAACTAAAGGGCACGAAGGGAAGCGAGTTAGTTCTTCTAGACCACAAGCACACGTATCTAATAGTAGAGCTTTGTTTGAAGAACCATCTACTGCTAGTAGTTTTTCTGATAGGGAAATTCAGTCCCTGAAACGATTATTATCACAGCTTGATTCTTCCTCAACTCAAATTGCAACTTCTAATTTTGTTAATTTAGGTAATGCTTTTCCTACCTTTCTTGCGAAAATTACGAAACCCTCTTCGGTTATAGATTCAAGAGCAAATAAATATACAATAGGCTTTATAAAACATTTTCTCACATATTTTAAGTATCAAGGAACAAAAAAAATTTGTATTGCCGATGGCTCTTTGTACCAATTTCTGGCACAAGTTCTATTGACTGTACTTCTAATATTAAACTTTCCTCTGTTTTTCATGTTCCTCGATTTCCTATTAATTTGTTATCTGTTAGCTTAATCACAAAAGCGTTTAATTGCAAAGTAACCTGTTACCCTGCTCATTGTATTTTTCAGGAACTAAAAACGGGTAGAACGATTGGTAGTAGTAGCTTGCACGATGAACTGTATCAATTGGATGACATTTGTCGTTTTTCAAATCCAAGTACCGATCAAGCTTTGTTAGGAACTTTTAGAAATCCTTCCCATGAAGTTGTTCAATTGTATAGGAGATTAGGCCATCCCTCTTTTTCTGTTTTAGGACGTTTATTTCCCTCTCTGGTTACTAAGTGTGATTTTAATTTTTTTGTATGTGATGCTTGTGAACTTACCAAACACACTAGGCATTCTTATCCTCCAAATAATAATAAAAGCTTGATTCTTTTTGCTACTATTCACTCTGATGTATGAGATCCTACTAAAACTCTCTTTCTGATTATAGATGGTTTGTGACCTTTATTAATTGTTGCACTAGATTGACTTGGGTTTATTTGATGAAAATAAAAAATGAAGTTTTTTCGTGTTTTCAAAATTTCCATAAAATGGTTTGTACTCAGTTTGATGCGCATGTTAAAATTCTAAGAACTGATAAGGTACTGAATACATGAATACAGTTTTTCATACCTATTTAGATTCTAATGGTATCATGCATCAACCTAGTTGTGTCAATATTAGTGCTCAAAATAGAGTAGCTGAAAGGAAAAAAAGGCATTTATTAGAAGTAGCTAGACTATGAATCTTTCCAAACGACTTTCCAAACCATATTGGGGAGATGCCATTTTAACTGCTGCTTACCTTATCAATCGTACGCTTATTCGTACTTTAAATTTTAAAACTCCATTAGAGGTTCTTCAAGGAAAATACTCTTATATTGTACCTCCTAAAATCTTTGGTTGTGTTCGTTTTGTTCATCAGAATGGTTCAAGCAAATTAGATCCCAGAGCCTTGAAGTGTATTTTTGTTGGTCACTCCATTACTCGAAAAGGATACAAGTGTTATTATCCTCCTTCAGGGGAATACTTTGTGAATATGGATGTTACCTCTAGAGAATTTGAGCCTTATTTTCCTTCCTAGTCACCTCTTCAAGGGGAGATATCAGAAGGAAGAGGTGATGGTTGACAGTCCTTTCTAGGGGGAGATTCCAGTAGAAATAGATAATAAGAGAGACTAACCACCTAGAACTCTAAGAAGATTAGATAGACCTGATTTGAAAACCTACACTCGGCGGATTAATACAGATACAACCATCAAACATGAGACCTTTGATCAACCATCCTCTTCAATTTCAGGCCCTGAAAATACAAAAGAATAAGAACCTGGTTAGTCTTCTTTAATCCCTGTTGATTCTGATTCTAATCTTGATTCTAGCCCTTTTGACAATGACCTTGATATTCCTATTGCACTTAGAAAATGAGTAAAAACATGCAATACATATCCCATCTCCCATTTTATCTCCTAAAATGTTTTGTCCCCTTCCTATAGAGCCTTTGTTTTGTCTGTTTCTTCCATTTCTATACCGCAGGATTGGAAAGAGGCATTACAAGACTCAAAATGGATGTCTGCAATGATTGAGGAGATGAGAGCTTTGACAAAGAATGAGACATGGGATCTTGTAATTTCACCACCAAGAAAGAAACCGGTTGGATGTAAATGGGTGTTCACGGTTAAACATAGGGCAGATGGTTCAATTGAAAGGTACAAGGCTAGATTGGTTGCCAAATGATTTAGCCAGACCTATGGAGTTGATTACTAGGAAATGTTTTCCCCTGTAGCCAAGACGAACACAATTTGAATTTTGTTGTCTTGTGTAGCTAATCTTGATTGGGAGTTGCATCAATTTGATATTAAAAACACTTTTCTACAGGGTGATTTGAGAGAAAAGATGTATATGGAGATTTCTCCTACGTTTGATGATGACAAGACTAGGGAAAAAGTTTGCAAACTAAAGAAGTCATTATATGGGCTGAAGCAAGCACCAAGAGCATGGTTTGAAAGGTTTAGTAAAGCTATGCTTTCTTTTAGTTATATTCAGGTGATGCTGATCATACATTATTTATTAAACATCATGGAGGTAAGATCACATTGCTTGTTGTTTATATTGATGATATAGTGATGACAGGAAATAATAAAGAAGAAATGACTCGCTTGAAAAGTTAGTTAGCTAAGGAGTTTAAGATTAAGGATTTCGGAAAGTTGAGGTATTTTTTAGGAATATAAATTGTAAGATCGGAAAAGGGAATATTTATTTCTCAAAGAAAGTACATCTTGGATCTCCTTAAAGAAACTGATATGTTGGGATGTAAACCTGCAGAATCACCAATTGAAGCTAATAAAAAGCTTCAAGCTAGAGTGGGAAGTCTAGTTGATGTTGGGAGATCGGTGGGAGGTTGATTTATCTTGCTCATACTAAGCCAAATATTGCTTATGCTGTGAATTTAGTGAGTCAATATATGCATGACCCTCGGGAATCTCACTTAGAAGCTGTGCATCGGATTCTATGATATTTAAAATCAGCTCCAGGTAGATGACTTTTACTTTCTAAGCATGGCCATTTGACAATAACCGGCTACATAGATGCAGATTGGGCAGGTTTGCTTGATGATAAGCGATCAATCTCACGCTACTGTGTTTTTGTTGAAAGAAACCTGATCACATGGAGAAGCAAGAAGGAAACTGTTGTTGCTGGGTCCAGTGCAGAAGCTAAATATAGAGCTAAGGCACAGGGAATCTATGAACTCCTATGGTTGCGCAGAGTAATGGAAAAGTTGAACTTGGTTGAAACAACAAATATGTTTTTGTTTTGTGATAGCAAAGCAGGCATCAGTATCATGAATAATCCAATCCAGCATGATCGAACTAAATACATAGAGATTGACCATCACTTTATAAAAGAGAAGATAGTGGAAGGATCCATAAGTGTCTCCTACAAAGCCTCAAAAGGGCAACTAACTGATGTTTTCATGAAGGGTTTGAATAGCAAATTGTTTTATCCTTTAGTTTGCAAGTTGAGCATGTATAATATATATGCATCAACTTGAAGGGGAGTGCTGAGATCTTTGTAATTAAAGTAAATATTATCTTTCCTAATTTAAGTTTATTCCTATTTAGATTACTTCCCATATTAGAACAATCTTTTGTGTGTATATATACAGGTGAGTAGAAATTGCATAAGCATAACAAAATACAAAGAAATAAAACACCTTTCTTCAAAATTTTCACCTATATAGTTATAGTTAGGATCTATTACCATATTTGAGTTAATCCTTGGTCTATTTAAACCTAATGTGCTTGAAGGAATACCTTAGCAAAGGCTTCAAACTCCTCTCGTATTTCTCATGGTCTCAAAGTCTACAAAGGTTTGATTGTTCTTTCTCCTCTTTCTTTTATCTTGCTCGAATCTATTTCTACATCCCTTTTCTTCCCACTACAACATATATCTACAGGGAGTTGACTCTCAGAGCCGCAGTAGAAAGGTCCATAGGCTTTCGACGAACTGGTGCACACAATCTGGGACCTGAAAACTCAGTCGTTGACCACCACATGCAGCCACAACTTTTCCGGCACCAACCACATGCCGGTGATGTCTCCTTCAGCAGACACCACCGACCGGTTTGCCTGAGTCTGGTGGTCACTTTTCCGGTCATCCCCCTTCACTGTTCCTTCTCTATGCAATGCTAAGGTACTCACAGCAAGGTACAAAGTAAAAAATTATTATTTTTTCCTACAAGATGGCTGAAACTCCTAGGCATTAGCAATTATATTTTTTGGTCATCTTTTGTTGAACTATGGTTTATGGGACAATGCTATGACGATCATTTAACTAAAAATGTCGGATATTGGAGAAAAAGATAACATAGCATGGCCTAAAATTGATACCCAATTGTATATCTTGTTGTGGCACTATCTTGATCCCAAACTAATTTCCCTATTTCAATATTGCAAAACCTGTTGTAAGGTTTAGACCAAAGCTAAGGCATTATATACCAAGGACATACAAAAATTATACAAAGTTGTCTCTGACATTGTCAATCTATAGCAAAATCAACAGGACATGGCTAGTTATCTTGGACAAGTTGAACTATTACTAGATGAATTTAATTCTATTATATCATTCTCAGAAAGTATCACTACACAAGAACAACGAATGAACAAATTCTTCATGGTCTTGGCACTTACAATCTTCGACTTGATCTTAGTTCAGTTAGAGATCCAATACTGACAAGTTCTATCATTCCCACTTTGGAAGATATCTCTACTCGTCTTCTTCACATCTCTGTGACTCCAGCTCCATCACCTAATATTGAAGCCTTTGTGTTTGCGGTACAAACCAGTAGTTGAAAGTGGAAAGGTAACAAATCTGGACACTGTACTCATTGTGACAAGCCTAGTCATACTCAGGAAACTTGTTGGATATTGCATGGTAAACTACCTCATCACCAATCTCCTAGTACTGGACGACCAGTTACTCATTTGGTTCAAAGCAATGGAGTTGGCATTCTTCTATTGCCTGGTACATCACGTAATTTAGTAAATTTAATAGGATATGATTATGATGAATATGTGCACTTTCAAGCTGCCAAACAACAGGCACTACAGCAGTCATCCTCTATATCTCAATCTAGCACTTCGATTGCTTGTTTAACTCAAGCCACAACTCATGATCCTTGAGTTCTTAATTTTGGTGCCTCTGATCATATCTCTATTAATGAAACATTTTTCTCTACTATCACCCCTTCTCCAACTTCATCTACAATCACCCTAGCTAACGGTTCACAAACTGAGGTTAAAGGCATCAGGAAAGTCCTTCCCACTTCTTCAATAACTTTGACCTCAGTCCTGTTCACTACTGAATGTCCTTTTAATTTAATTTCCATTAGTAAATTGACCAAAAAACTTAATTGCATTGTGTATGTTATAGTTGACTATGTATTAGTGTAGGATCGGCATATGGAGAAGATGATTGGAGTTAGATATTAGTCACAGCGGTTGTACTACCTCTCCACTCCTAGGTCCATTGTTGCTTTTGCTTCTATTGCTTCCGTTGAGCTTCTTCACAATTGATCCGAACATGCTAGTCTTACCAAAGTTCAATGTTTAGTTCCTAGTTTATCTTCCTTAAATGTTTTTAGAGTGTGAGTCTAGTCAACTTGGGAAAAAGTCTCATTTTTTTTCCCAAGCGTGTCAATAATAAAACCTCTTCTGTGTTTGACATCGTTCATTCGAATGTTTGGGGTCCTAGTCATGCTAGTACAACTTTGAGATTTTATTATTTTGTTACTTTTACTGATGACTACTCCTATTGTACTTGGTTATTTCTAATGAAGAATCATTCAAAAATTTTGTACTGAGATTCATAATCGATTAGGTGTCCCCACTAAAACATTGCCCAGTGATAATGTTTGAGAATATTTTTCTCAACCATTTAATGAGTTTACGTCTTCTCACGGTATTATTCATCAATCTTCTTATGCCTATACCTCTCAACAAAATAGAGTTGTCAAGAGAGAATCAATCAACTCATTGAAACAGCTTGTACCTTAGTCTTCCTCTCCGCATCTTTGGTTGTATGTGTTTTGTCCATGATCATACTCATTAGAAAGATAAACTTCAGCCCAAGTCAATCAAGTGTCTTCCTAGGATATTCTCATCTATAAAAAGGATATAAATGTTATGACCTAGTTTCTTTTAAATTCTCTGTCTCTATAGATGTCACCTTTTTTGAGGCAACTCATTATTTTTCTAACCAATCAACTCATAAGGAATCAGTTTTTGCAGTCCTTCCAATTCCTATTCTTACCAATCCAGCTCCATCTTGACTAGTGCAAGTCTATTCTCGTCGTCCTACTACTAACATTCCTTTGAATACAAGTACACAACTTAGTGACTCCTCTCCAACACCGGTCATGCAACTCACAGAGGCAACTACACCTTCCATTGCTTTTCGAAAAGGTATTCGTTCTACTCGAAATCCTCATCCTATTTATAATTTCTTGAGGTATCACCAATTATCTCCTTATTTTCCCTTTGTTTCTACCTTGTCTACTGTTTTTATACCTAAGAATGTCAATGAAGCACTTGTACATCCTGGTTAGCCTATGGCAATGATTGAAGAGATGATTGCTCTTCACAATAATGGCACCTGGGAAGTTGTTCAATTGCCTCTTGGCAAAAGCACTGTAGGTTGTCGTTGGCTTTAAGTAAGGCCCCATTCTTCCTAATTCAAAAAAAAAAAAAAAAAGAGGTTTCAAAAGTTGGTCCTAATAGCATAATTGACAGTTTGAAAGACTTATTGTAATAGGGTAAACACAAACTTATGGTCCTAATTACAGTGATACTTTTTCACCAATGCAAGGATTGCTTCTGTTCGACTTCTTTCTTTGGCAACTATTTACCATTAGCCTCTTCATCAACTTGATATTAAAATTGCTATCTTGCATAGGGAGTTGGTTGAAGAAGTATATATGGAGCCACTACCTGGTTTTATTGCTCAGGGGGAGTCTGGTTTGGTATGTCAACTATGATGATCTTTTTATGGCTTGAAACAATCTCCACGTGTGTGGTTTGAAAGATTTAGTGCTGTTGTTCAGCAATTTGGCATGAGTTGAAGTGAGGCTGATTATTCAATTTTTTATCAACATTGAGATCATGGTAAATGCAGTTTAAAGATTTAGTTAGATATAGAAGGCTTATCGTAAGCTTAATTATCTCACAATCACACGAACGGATATTTCTTTTGCATTTAGCGTAGTTAGATCAAGTGTAGATTAAGTGTAGAAGCTTAATTAATTATGCCGATTGGGCAGATTTTCCATCTAATAGACAGTTTACTTCAAGCTACTGTGTTATAATTGGAGGAAATTCGATATCCTAAAAGAGTAAAAAGCAAGATGTTGTGGCTAGATCAAGTGTAGAAGCGGAATATTGAGCCATGACATTGGATACATGTGAACTAATTTGGCTGAAACAACTTCTTCAAGAGATGAAGTGTAGCGACATGAAACAAATGAAACTAATATGTGATAATCAAACAGCACTGCATATTGCCTCAAATCCAATGCTCAATGAAAGAATGAATCATATAGAGATAGATTGTCACTTTATTAGGCAGAAGATTCAGTCAGGTTGTATTGTTACGTCCTTCATTAATTCAAATGATCAATGAGCAGTTATTCTTAACAATTTCCCTTAGGGGTCCTCGGATTGATTATATTTGTCACAAGCTAGGAGCATATGACGCACACTCCAGCTTGAGGGGGAGTGTTAAAATATGTTGTAGATATGTGAGAATATTTTGTATTTATTATAGAATATCCTATATAGTTATAGCTAGTATCTATTACCATATTTGTATCAATCCTTGGTATATTTAAACCTAATGTGCTTGAAGGAATAACTAAGCAAAAGCTTCAAACTCCTCTCTTATTTCTCACACATCATCATTCCAAAAGACCTAATTAATATGATTAATATGATTCACAGAGATTGAGGCATCACTAACTGGATGAAGCACATTGAGACAAAAGTGCAAGCATATAAGCACCTCTTATCATTTTATTTTGTGAACTTTCAGAAAATAAAAATAAAAATAAAATAAAGATATGATATGCATTACCCTCAGAAAACCCTGCTCCAAGATGAAACCCAGAATCATTGGCACAGCAGTAAAGACACCAATTTGAAATAGAAACTGCGCATTTAGGGCTGCGCTAAGGGCAGTGTTCTGCATGATATCTGCTCTAACTTGAATTTCTTCACCAACTCCAGATAATGCCTGAAAGTGCCATCAGTGTGCCCATCAAAGTAATTGGAACAAATTGATTATTCATGCAATAATAGATGCTTTGTGCACTATTGTATTTCTCTCTCTCTCTTGTGCGCTCTTGTGTTGTATTATGTTGGGGTTGGGCTGGGGAGAGGCTTTGGACTAGGCCTAACAGAGTGGTTTGTGGGTGGTGGTGGTTAAGCTAACAATCCAAGCAGTAATGGATCATGAAAGTGAAAACCAAAGAAGAATATGTCAGTTAAACAGTGAAATATGATATTGCAATGTTCTGTGGAGCAAGAAAGTGAAAATTGAAAATATGTCCACTGCAGCATAGAAAAGTGCAGGCCACAGAGCAGTAAACATAGCATGAGTCTGATCACAATGCAAATGACATTCACGCTATGCTTTCCTCAAAAAAACCACCACTCTTGGCTACTAATAGAATGCATCAAATTGAAAGGAAAACATAGGCATGCAAGCATAGGTTTGTGCATGCAATAAATAAATAGCAAGCATCCTAAATGTTCCAAGGAAAAAAAAAACTTACCAAATATGCCTTCCCATAAAGGAAGATGTACACAGTCAGCACCGTTAACTGCAAAAGAATTTGAAAAATAAATTAGTCAAAAAGCACAAACAAGAAGCTGAATAAAATTCATCATGCAGTTTCTGACTATAGTTCCTTTTTGCATTTTAGTTTTAATCCCTCAAAATATTCGGTGCATAATGACATTGGTAAGAATATAAAGTTTTGTGACTGTCAAGAATGCATACTATTCATTCACTGCGTTGCCTGTACTTACATCAAATTGACCATGTCATTGGCACAAGGAGATGTAAAAGGAAAACAAAGGAACGGAAGGTACTTCAAAAATCAGCGTAAAACCAAACTCTGATCAATTTGATGGAAATTAGCATGCTTGACAGTAAGTTATACATGATGATCGCATTAAATAATGGCAGCCAATTTCAACATTCAGTTCATCCACAAGAATAAAATTATATAATGTCTGCAGTTAAAAATATATTGGTCACCTACCATTGTACAAAAATAGTATCCCACAGTAGTAAAGTAAAACGACATCATTCGAAAGAAATCAAAGAGTTGTCCAAGCCTGTATATGTCCCGACTAAGAACTTGCTCGCCGTTGCCACCAGCAACCTTCCCTTCAAACAAAGCAATCTGGTTGAGACCAACATCTCGTCCTTTGCCAACCTGTAAATTCAAATGAAATGTTCCATCTTAGAATCCAGTTAAAAGTACCAAAGGAAAAAAAAAAAAAAGAGAGAGAGAAAGAAAGAAATCAAACCTGGATATATTCATGATGAGTAATATTTCCTTGGCGCAACGTTGAATTGAACCCTACATGATAGTCAAAAAGTCACAACTCGTGGTCTTCGAAAAGAGAAGGAAATGCACAATGATTTTCTAAACTTGAAAATGATTTGGTACCTATGCATATTGTTAGAATCTTGTAATTATTGGGATAGATTGTACATATATTAGAAGGATACTAGGAGATTATTAGGAGATATTAAGAGATTATTTTCCTTTTTTGAACTATTTTCTGTGTATTATATATACTCTAAACCGTATATAAAAATTTATCAAGCCAACTGTTGTTTCAAAACTTCTTCTTCTCTCTGTCACATGATACCAGAGCCTATAGTGGTCTGATTATTTTTCCTCTTCTTATTTCTGAAAATTCTCCTATTTCCACAAAAAAAAACCCGACTTCAGTTCTGACTTGTTACGGCAACCTTACTGCCGCCTTGAAATCACCAATATTCCGAAGGAGTTGGATCTCACAGCCACCGGAGATCAGTTCCCCAGCTTCCGGCGACCCAAGACCCGAAATTTCGTCACCGGAAACCTCATCGTCATCACACACGCTGCTGCAAGGTTTCTATCTCAGTCACACGCTCTGGCGTATGAGCTCTTTTCCGACGACCTCTCCTTCAACGGCCACCTCCGACCGGTTCACCTGAGTCCGGCCATCACTTTTCTGGTCACCCCCTGCATTGTCTCTCTCTTAAGGTATTCACAGCCCTTTTTTATCCCTATTCAGGTACAAAACGTTCTCTCGAATTCACAAAAAAAAAAAAAAAAAACATGACTGACAGTACTCTAATTAAACCACTCTTCTCTAATCCACCTATTATCACTACTATAAAGCTTCTAAGCAGTAGCAATTATGTTTCTTGGTCATCTTCTATTGAATTATGGTTTATGAGACAAGAATATGATGATCATTTAAGTAAAACACCTGTTGATATTTCGAAAAAAGATAGGACAACATGGTCTAAAATTGATGCACAATTGTGTAGTTTGTTATAGCATTCTCTTGAGCCTAAGTTGCTTCCGTTATTTCAATCCTACAAAACCTGTTGTAAGGTGTGGACCAAAGCCAAAACACTATATACCAATGATATACAGAGAATATATAAAGTAATGTTTGATATTGTTAACTTGCAGCAAAATCAGCAGAATATGGCTAGTTATCTTGGACAAGTTCAGACCTTACTTGATGAATTTAATTCCCTTATGCCTTTTTCAGAAAGTACTGCTACACAAGAATAACAAAGAAATAAATTCTTCATGGTTTTGGTACTCATAGGTCTTCGACCTGATCTTAGTTCAGTCCGAGATCAAATATTGACAGGTTCTGTAATTCCCACCTTGGAAGATGTCTCTGCTCGTCTCCTTCGCATCTCTGTAACCCCAGCTTCATCACAAAATATGGAAGCATCTGTATTTGCCGTTCAAAATAATAGTCGAAAGTGGAAAGGTAACAAATCCAAACATTGTACTCATTGTGACAAGCCTGGTCATACTCGGGAAAGTTGTTGGAAATTGCATGGTAAACCATCGCAGAATCATTCTTTCAATGCTGGCAAATCTGTTGCTCAC
>CANUEX010014618.1:0-21487 GCA_948099535.1 Jatropha multifida
GCATACAACATTTTGTAGATAAAGAGATAAAGCTACATGAAGATGGGAATTATGGGCTAAGACCTCTTTATCTTGTGGAGGCTTGGAAAAGTTAATGTTAAGCTTTGTAAAGGCCCTATTAATGTTAAGCTTTGTAAAGGCCCTATTAAAATTACATGGCTTTATTGTTTTGGACTGATTTTATTATTCATGTGATTGGGCCTAAATTAACTTGTTTATTTGCACCTAAAATGACTTCATTTAGTGTGTTTTAGTTGAACCCATATTATTGGACCTTAGGGCAGCCTATTTAGATATGTTTCATTAAGGTTGGGTTTGCTTGAGGCATATAAATAGTCTCCTTAACATGTAAAACGGAAAGTTGTTTTTTTATCACAAACTTATGGCTGCTTGTTTTTTTCTTTGAGTGGGGAGTTTGTCTTCCTCACTTGTTGCATCAAGAATTGATTACTTATCAAGATTTCATCTTGTGGTGTTTTCTTTCTTATTGTTTCTGCCCTACAATCCACGTTCTCAATCCTTGTTGTTTGGGGGTTTGGTAGGTAAGAGATTGTCTTTGGTTAGTGTTCTTACTTGAATTGCTTATTGAAATTTCAGATTGCATGCCAATCTTGGGGTTTCCGCATCATTTGCTCTGGTCACTCTTTATCACTGTCCCACACATCCAGCACCATAACATGGATCTGTTCTAATAGCATCTTCTTCTCCATCTCTTCTTCTTCTTTGAATTCTGATAACATCTCTTTAGGAGTCTTTCCTGATTCTACCATGTACAAGTTCTTTGGAGGCGAAACATTCCTAAAATTAGGAAGTGGATTAATTCTCGTGTTGGGCCTTGATTTCTTTATATCAGTGATCTTGCTCTTGTCGATCAAGTTTTGTATTTCATGCCTAAGTTGTAGCCAATCGTCAATGGTGTGACCCTTGCCTTAATGAAAATGATAATACGCATCTTGATTGAAATGCTTCGATGGGTTAACTAGAGGAGATTTCGGTGTAAGTGGTCTCAATAAGCCTACTGCTTTCACCTTCTCAAAAACTCTAGAAAGAGGGGCGCCAAAATTAAAGAACAATCTCTGTGGTACGTTGGTGGCTCTTAAGTCCAAGGTGGCTATTGTGGTGCTTTTGTTGGTATTAGTGGCCTTTCTTAACTGATTAGGCCCTTAGAATCCGGACTAGTGAAGTTTCTAGAGCGATTGTCGTATTTCTTATCTTTCCTGATTTTATCTTCAATGGTTGTTCCCATTTTGTACACTTAGAAAAACTCGGTTAACAGCATGTAGTATAACTTCTCACGGAACATTAGTAAGGTCCCCTTAATGAAGATCTTTATCTACCATTTAGTGTTAGATCTATTCCTCATTTGAGTTTGGCTCTTCATCTAGCCATGTAATCCGTAAAGGGTTCATCGTGCTTCTATATTATCGCCTCTAGATCCCTTAAATTAATACCCATTTGGAGGTTGTAGGCATACTTTTTAAGGAAGATCATAGTAAGTTCACTCCAACCTCTTTCGAATTTCTTATCGAGGTTGTAATACCAAGTTTGAGCAGACCTCATCAAAGATATTGGGAACATCTTCAAAATCTCTCTAAATGGCAATCCCGCCAATTTCATAATCAATTTATACTGCATCAAACCACTTCTATTATATTTTGTCACCTTTAGCATCTTGTAAGTCATCAGAGTCATTTGTCACAATCTTAATTCTTCATCATCATCTCCATCTATGTAACACCCCCTATCAGGTTCATAAACTATGAGTGTCACATTCTATGCCAAAGACACATGATAGTTTAACACATTCATTGTTACTTATTTATATAAAGAAAATAGCTTTAATAAAATAATATTATATTAAAAAATCCATTTAGACTTAAAATTTATTTTCATTTATTATGAGCATATATTTAAGAAACAGTTTTATTCATGAAAATATATAAATATTATTTACATTTAATGTATTTGCAGAAAGACTTAATAATTAAAGAAGTTTTTAGTAATAATCTTTTCACTTAAGTTGTAAAATCTTAATTATTAATACATGTAAATCCTTTTAAGTAATTTGATAAACTATAAACAAAACTTGAAGGAAATAAATCATGTAATTCATAAAATCTAATTTGGCATCAAAACATATCGTTCTTAAATAATAGAATATAAAACTCTAATTTCATATAAACCTTAAATCATAATATTTAAAATCCATATTGATAATTTATCATATAGTAGAAACAATAAATATTAAGTTTACATTAATTATATAAATACCATCCAACTTAAAATACATGTTCTCCAATTAAAATTTCTGATACCACATGCCAAGTTCATAGTACTTTCATGCTCAAGTTAGCTAACATATCCCCCTCCTGCTCTAATGTTAATACTGGAGTTCTGAATCATATTAGTCCACACTATCTTCAATCGACACGTGAAAAACTCAATGCGCTAAAGATATTTTGAAAAAATATATTTTAAAAGTAACTTACATAATTATAAAATATTAAAAACTAAAAACAGTAGTAATTACATTACTCAACATATTATATAATCAATTTTTGCTTTTAATCTGTATTTTCACTTAAACATGCTATCTAATTTAAAACAACATCCATATTAACATACCATAAATTTCATTCATTACCATACTCACTTATTCTTTTTATAAAAGACTTATAATAAACCAAAATTTACATAACATAAACTTATTAACTTAATATTCTTAAAAACATATTTTTCTTAAGGGGCTCATATACACTTATAAGAAAATAAAACAGATAAGATTTCATAATCTTATACATAATGGTCTTAGGTCGCTAACCATATCATAAAGGCATTAAAGCTTGCTTATACATAATGAGCATGTCCGCCCAAACATAAAGCATCTAAAACCTAGCATATTATTATAGCTCATAACATATCATAATGGCATCAAGCCGAGCATGCCCATCTTATATAATAATCAAATCATAATACAAATTGACACCAAGTATATTAGAGCCCAAAGCACATCTTTCTTTCTTTCTTAATTCATAAAACTTATTTCCTTTTAATACACTTAATAGCATAATAAATGTTTGGTTTAGAAGTCAATTAAACCATTATATTTTTATACCCATAGATCATATATTATACACATAAACACACTTATTTCTTATAATTTATACATAATTGAATGGTTTTACATTAACTTCATAAATATTCTAATATAACATCAAAATTCATACAAATTAATTAAATTCCATAATTATAGCATACTTTCTCATAGTCATTCATGATTCACTTATCTGTGAAATTTCAGTAACATTTCCTCTAATAAATTTAGTTTTCACTTTCAAAATTTGCACAATAAAACAATATAACACAGCGCAGTCCGCGGGTAACCAATGCACTAATTTTCCCATCCTCCATTCATCAATATTTTCATTAAGACATCAATTCACAGTTACAACTATATTCAATTTCATATTTACTAAAAGCCAAGTTATATATATATATATATACTCAATAAAATCAATCTCATGTTATTAACATCACAATATTATTTGTTTATGCTTAATAACAATAAATTTCACAACTTCATTCAATCAATCTCACAAATAAATCAACCAAAATACCAATTTCTCGGTTAAAATTATATTTATTATAAACTTTGAAAATTTTCCAATTAATGCAAAAAATAAGCACTAAGCCTCAGATAAAAAATTTAATTATACTATAATGTTCCTGGCATCGAGGAGAGGATACTGTCTCTCAGAGCTTCGCTGGAGTTTCGCCGGCATCGTCGCCTGAACCACCACAAACGGTGGCCGGAAAATCATCATCACTACAAATTTATGAACCTTACATCAAAACGTTCGGATTCTCACATAGAACTCAATTCCCAAATCAATGTTCTCATCTATTGTCTAATTTTATCAAAATATCAATTTCATACAAATAAAAACCTAAACTCTAAATATTTTAATCTTTAATAATTTCTGGGATTTAATGTAATAAAATTGATTTATGGCAGTAAAGGGAAGATTTCGAGCTTACCTTGCCAGTAGAGCTCGCTGGAAAGCTGCAGAATCGAAGCTGCCATAGAGACTGCCACGTCACAGAGGAACGGGACTCTGTTTTGCGAGGAAGAAGGTTTCGATCGTGAAAGGAGTGGCTGGAGTCGAAGCTGGCGTCATTTGGAGCGAGCGTCATCTGCTAGTCCTTGTCGGGTGGTGACCGAAAACAGAAAGGGAAAGGGAAAGGGAAATGGAGGCTTTGATGTGGAGAGAGGAAACAACAGGGAGAGAAGGCGAGCGATTTGTTCGATCCTCCCTTCTCTCTTTTCTTTTTTATTATTATTTTTTATAATTTTTGTCTCATATAATTGATCTCTTTGAAATTTCCTCAAATCCCTCCTATAATTATATATACGTTTATTTTTATATACACTTACATTTATTTTATCATAACATAAAATAAAAATAACACTATAACTTATTTTATCAAATGCACATTATTAATAAATAATACTAATAATTATTTTTTATTCTTATTTGACAAATACTTACAAATAATAGTAATTATAATATTAATTTTTATTTTAATAATTAAATAGTACTATACTATTTAAACAAACTCAATTGTTCAATAGTTAAAAGAATAAAATCGTATAATATAAATTTAGAAAATTATCAGATAAGGAATTGTTTTTTGTGCTCTTTCGGTGTCCAAAATTTGGGATTCTACAATCTATGTCTACGTATTGGTCCATGCCTTTAGACTTCATAAACAAGTTCAACTTTTTCAGCTTCTTGTCCAATTTCTCAACATTTTCTGAAACCACTGGTTCAGTATCAATCTTCTTAACATATAACTTTTTAAAGAACTCATCATCTTGCCATGTATCATCAACATGTTCTTTCTTTATGGATTTAGTATTTGCCTCTTCTCCTTCTTCAACAACCACTTTTTCCTTCCTTTTATCAACTTTCATGAATTTTTCAATGCCAGATGTCACCATCTTTTCAATCATTTTTTTCATATCAGCCATGAAAATATTGGTCTCAATCATTTTGTCGGATGTAGAAGCTAACATTGGCAAGTCTGTCTGGGTTGGAGAGAATTCAACTTTCAAGTGAGAGCTTAAAGGATTAGGAGAATCTGAGTTGGGTGGATCAAAGGGGGCTAAAGGTTCTTCGATTGTTCCTCTATTCTCAACCAGCCGCTTATTTTTATTGCTTTCTTTTTACATGGTGCTATTTTGTCTATACAAAATAAATGTTAGAGATACAACATGATGCATGTATGAGTGAATGCATGTCTTATAGAATGATACACAAAAATGTCACACAGTCATAACATCATGAAATTCAACTAGTATTATACTCTATCATGGCTTTATTTAGAATGCTCAAATTCAAAGTTGAAGAAAGGCTTAAAAGAAAAATGTGCTCTATTTTATAGCCAAACCTTAAAATGATATTACTCTTTCACTTCCCTTTCCTTTTGCCTCAAGTGTAATACCACTTGAGCAGGGTCTTTCAATTTTTTTTTTTTGTAGTTTATTATATATTTTTATTTGCACCATTAATATTTGGCTCAAAAATATAAATTCTTCTATTACTCTGAAAATGAACTATTTATAATGTCTACAATATTCAAAATCTGCAAGCATAAGATGTTTGATAAGGCCTTGCATCCCTTAGGATCAAGTGGCCTATGTCTTCAAGGTGGTTGGCGATTGTGCACATGATCATGAATCACGCCTCTACTCCATGGAAAAGAGTTGTCGTATCAAGCTGTATTTGCTTTATTTGAAGTAGAAGCTGATGTGCCTCTCTTAGTAGGACTTCTTTCGTTGTATTCAAAGTTGGAGGGGCTTTCCTCTTAGGCATTTGGACCTCAATAATATTTTCATTATTGGAAAGAGTTCTTTTAGCACATTTTGCTTTCGATACCTCTTTAGAGTCTTTCGTGCTTTGGTGTTTTGATCATCTAGATCGACACATAATGGGATATACCTAAATGACTATAAAAAATTGAATTAGATGATGCATGAATATAACACATCACAACCATAGCATTTATATACAAAGAAAGGGCGACGGGAGTTAGAAAATGCATGATCTCCACCCTTATAACTCCCATACATGATTCATGATTAATAGTCTCTTCCTATTTCTAGGACATAGAGGTTAGGCCCATAAACCAATGTGAAGATTTGGACCGATGTCTCTCACATTTATTTAATGAATGCAAGCAACAAAATTTATTAAGGTATTTCCTAAAGGAATGAGCTAAAGTCTACTGCATAGGCTCCGGCCGGGTATATAAAGTCTTAAGTTCCATAAGCGAGTATTGATTGTTTCCTCCCATTTGTTTGGGGTTTAAGCAAAACATGATAACGGATTGTACTGATTCTTTTGATATATCAAATGGTACTTGACTTATGAGTAATGTATATTAGTGGCAGATTTCAATAGTCGATCATATCCCAATATCACCTAAGGGTGTCGAGTAGAATGGAGATTAAGAAGAGATATTATGCATCAATGACATTTTATAAGTACGTAAAAACAAACTCAATTAAAAAATTAATGACATCATTAATAATTTGTGAATAGTTTGACAACTTATAGAGTTAACTCTCTTAAATAAATTTCTCAATGGAGTCATTAGGCTGAGAACGATGATTTTTCAATCATCTCATGGTTCTTACAAAAGCCATTTGAGAAGACTAAATCTAATAGATTTGATTTATTTTAATTAATAAAATCAATCCTTTTATCAAAAACTCATTTAATCCTCATAAAAATAGTTCCCTTACTTTAGTAAGGATTTTGTTTATTTTTGAAGTCGCCACCCTTATTAGAGAAAATTCTCAAATTAACCAATTCTTTGGAATTGATTAATTTAGTTTTAACAAGAGATGAGTTCAGGAATTAAGTATAAAAATGGAAAACTGTTAAGCACCCACTTCGTCCAGCTTGAATCGGCCTCCTAGTTGTTCGAATATTCATTATTTATTAATTATGGTATTAATTCAAATTGAGATGTAAAACTTTTTTATGCAGTTGTTTTTAAAAAGATATGTCATCCAAGCAAACAATCACAATTAAATCATACATCCAACATTATAAACAACCACGAAGAATGAAGGAAAGAGAAAAAAAATTACTAATCATCTAAAATGAAAAATAAATTATTACAAACCAATAAGAATAAGAATCTTTATGGATTCTTAACAAATTACAACATTACATTCCCACTTTAAATAATAAATCACAAGCAAATAAAATCACAAATGTTTTAACTAAATATCCATAAAAAATAATCACAACACATATAATCATTCAAATAACATGATAATGATATAAACATTAAAATCAAAATAAAAATGTTAGATCACAATTAAATAAAGAACATTAATATAAATTGCATAATAAATAAAATAACATAAAAGAAAAAAAAAGGCAAAAATCAAAATGGCAAAAAATAAAAATTGATAGAATATAAATTGCATAAATAAAATTGTATGGCTATATTAATATATAATATAGAAAATAAACTAAAGAGTGCATAAGATGAATATTAGTAGATTTAACGATTATAATAAAATTTTAAACTCATAATCACAATATTCATTTTGTAAGATGAATGAAATTCACAAATCATTATAAGAAATAATGTTATAAACATTAACGTACTCACTCTGGATTAAGAAATGAATTATCACTGAACGCTTAACCCACTTCGATCTCAAAATCTAGGCACTATTTAAGTTTTTTTATTTATTTGATTTCTGAAATAATGATCTCATACCACTGGAAGTGACTCATGTCCATTCCAAGGTAACTAGAGCTCATTGGCATTAGAAAACCGGAAAAGAAGGAGAACAAAAATCTGTAAATTTTTAGGCGCTGTTTCTGAGATCGGGCCAGCCTTTCCATAATGGCAGATGCCAACTTCGTAAAGGTGGCACCATTTCTGAAATGGTTGGCGCCTTCATAACCTAGAAAAGTTACAGATTTTCTGCAAAATTATGTCTTTGCATGTTCCTCTCATAAACAACTCAATTTTTAGTGTTTTAATATTAAAATGAACTGGAAATAAAAAACAATATAAAGTTTAAACTCTCAGTTTACCTTGTTTAAACTCTTATAAATAACTCAATTTTTAGTGTTTTAATATTAAAATAAACTGAAAATAAAAAACAAGATGAAGTTTAAACTCTCAATTTACCTTGTTTTGAACAAAAATGCTTGATTTGTTTGAAGTTGATGAAGAATACCTCAAGAACTTTGATTCTTGAAGGATGATCTAAGATTCTGTGGTTGATTTATGTTTTTTGAAGTGTTTAGGAACCTAAAACTCACTAAATATGAGCTACAAACACTCTCTCTTAACCAAACTACTA
The DNA here is from genome assembly GCA_948099535.1 of Jatropha multifida. Classification (NCBI taxonomy): domain Eukaryota; kingdom Viridiplantae; phylum Streptophyta; class Magnoliopsida; order Malpighiales; family Euphorbiaceae; genus Jatropha; species Jatropha multifida. Next base: position 8,399 of record CANUEX010014618.1, read on the forward strand.
AGATTTTCTTAGGTTTTTAGAGAATTGATTTTAGTTATTTTTGTTTTCAGTTTTTTATTTTATTCTCTCTAGGGTTCTCTAACCAATTTTACCAACCTCAAATTGCCAACCCCTAACCCTAAATCAAAACCCTCTATTTATAGGCAAATGGGTGGGATTGGCATTATTTGGTGCCTAAGTGGCAGATGGGCCCTACCCATGAGCCCTACTGATGGGTCCCACTAGTGGGCCCCACAAACGAGCCGAGTTTTGATTTTTCACTAAATGAGTTTGAATGGTACATACATTGACGTAGAGTGTGAAAATTCACCCCAAGTGAACCTGGAATGCATTTTTGAACCCCGTTTCGATACGAACCTTGAAAACGTGAAAACGACTCGATAAATCCGCTTTCTTAAACTAGAATTATTAGTTCAAGAATCAAATCAATCAAATGTACCGAACTCATTTCACCATGAGAAATGTCACCACCATTGATGGATTGCTTTAAAGATCACTAGTAGACTCCACAAATCAATCCCATAAAAGCCATTGTGGGTCCCACCAGCGAATTGATCTAATTTTTATAAAATTAGTCTGGGTGACGCACAAACTGTCATATAGCACTGAGACGCGTCTCAGACAGACCCAGGATGTGTTACTAGGTCTTGTTTTACTGTGAATATGAATAAGGCACTATGGGTTACATTTTCCAAACTCAGATCATTGGTCCGAAATCAGATTCATCAGATGTTTGAACCTTACTTTTGGCAATTAAGGATATCATCATCGAGTCTTTTTGTGAGTAAAAATTGAGTGCCTACACTATTACCTTATAAAAAAACTTTATTAAAATTTTTGTATAATATATAAAACAGAGACTGGACATTAATATATATATATATATATATATATATATATATATATAGAGAGAGAGAGAGAGAGAGAGAGAGAGAGAGAGAGAGAGAGAGAGAGAGAGAGAGAGAGAGAGAGAGAGAGAGAGAGAGATGGCTTAGAGCTTAAAGTACCTTCATAAGCTTTGGATGCATTAAATGTTTGAGCGGAGTTGATTTTCCTTCCCTGCGTTCTTCTTTTTAACCCTGGTTAAAGAAATTTCATTTTATAATTTAGTGTTTTAAGTGTGTTCTCATATTACAACCTCAGCAATCTTTCTCCATCAAGAATTTTTTTGAAGTAAACTCTCTGAATAATAAATGAAGGACCAAAGAAGTGGTAATTAACGATCGAAGTATAATTTAGCATTTTCTGGTTTTTGTTATATAAAAAGTTGGTGTTAAGAAGTACATACATGCATGATGCATGCACGTTGCTTGTTCAAGATAAGCGGCGTCAACTCTGATTTCTCACTTTCACTCACATGCACGCTGCGCGGTTTACTCGGATCCATTGATGGCTTATTTTTGTTTTCGTAATTTTTTTTCTTGCTGGCTCTCTCTCACCTCCGAGAATTTGAGTATCTACAAATATGGAAGGGCTCTACTCCTCAAAATCAACGGGGCTAAGTTCCGTGGAACAGGAATAAAAAATTTTAACGTACTTCGCCAGGGAGGTTGCAAATTGCTCAAGTAATGCATGAAGAACCTATACCGAAGAAGGAAGCAATTGAATTTACAATTCTTAAAAGAAAAAAAAAGTAAATTTAGAAAAGATTGAGACTGTAGTTTTGATCCAATTCCAGGACCCGTTATAGGACTAACATAGTCCTTTACCAAGTTCAGCTAAACCTGTTGATTTCTTTTTCAGAATTTTTGTTGCCTTAATTTTGGTAGTGGCGGTGGTGGCACTTTATATTTAATTATAATTATAATTATAATGGCGTTATATAATTACAATAACAAACATATCAATAAAATGCTTCTCTACATAACATTTCATTAATAGACGACTGCTGATACACTTTTTAATAGGTTATTTTCGCAATTCAATGTCCTCGTGAAAGAAATAAAAGAAAACCTAGCCGCTTTCTTCGTCAAAATCGGTCGAGTACATCACTTCATTTAGAAAAGAAGAGTGCAAGGATTTATATGGTGTTGAGCCGTCATTTTGAGGAAATGGCTATCTCAATATATGCAATGGACATGACAACAGATGCTGAACAAGATGCAATTTAGGAACCCATTTATGAATTTCCGTGCGCAAAATATCCCCGTGATATGGCATCTATCCAGTTCGAGTCTAAAATCAACTTTCTTGGTGGGATTTTCAGGTACTTGGAGTCAATCCATTCGGAGATCACCAAGTCTGGTAGATCTGTTGATGCTGTTTTGTGTCCAAACGATGTGCGTATTTGTGACCCTGTTCAAGTTTGCTTAACAAGCAGTATGCCGATGAACACAAGAAAAGCTGATACGGTTGCTACTATGGTTGAGGGTAAGATTTTCGTTCTTAGTAGTATCATTAGCACAGATACTGATACTAAATTTAATTATAACTCTATCAGATTATTTGAACGCTTTGACTCCAAGAATAAGAAATTGACAATCATTTTCGGGCCATTCACCGTCGGAGCTTTCAGGCCAAAAATTTAAAGGTATACCTCTTTGGTCTAAGAAGACCCATATGAAGGTTTGTTCCGGAGCTGATATCATTTCTGTGGAACCTTTTATAGGTCATCTAAGTGATAATTTAGGGTCTTATGATCAAATCAGTATATCTATCTCGCTTTCTCAATGCGTCATTAAGAATTGCATTTGCCATATAAATTCATGCACAAAATCGGTGCCACACGGAAAACTTTTGACAATTTTGGTCTAATATTTCTCTATTTGTTGCTTGGCATACTATTTGGATGCCATAATGTTTTGTCAAAGACATGTAGGAAGTATTGAAATCATTTTTAGGTCATTCTGTGTCGTAGCTTTCAGACCCAAAAATCCAAAAGTATATACATTTAGTCTAAAAAACCCAATATGAAGGTTTGTTCCGGAGCCAATATTGACTGTACGCTGACAGGTTGCTCATATAGGGTCTTTTAGGCGATATTTTATGGTCTTGTGGTCAAATCGGTGTCCCTATCTCGCATACTCGATGTGTCATTAAGAATTGCATATATCATATAAATTCATGTGCAAAATCGATATCACTCCGAAAGCATTCGACAATTTTTGCCTAATATCTCTCTGTCTATTGCCTGGCATACCATTTCGTGGCTCTAATATTTCATTTGAAACATGTAGGAAGCATTAAAATCATTTTTGGGTCATTCCGTGCCGGAGGTTTTGGGCCCAAAAATCTAAAGATATACTTCTTCAGTTTGAAAAGCCTTGTATAAATGCCTCTTCCGGAGCTGATATCATTTATATGCCTAATGGATAGCTCATACAGTCTTTTGGGTGATAATTTAGGGTCTTGTGGTCAAATTAGATGCCTATCTTACCCGCTCGATGGGCCATTAAGAACTGCATGGGCCATATAAATTTATGTGTAAAATCCACCCTGCTCCTGAAGCATTCAGCAGTTTTGGCCAAATATCTCTATCTGTTTCTTGGCATGCCATTTTGAGGCCTTAATATTTTATTTAAGATATGTAGAAAGCATTGAAATCATTTTTGAGTCATTCCGTGTTGGAGCTTTTGAGCCCAAAACTCCAAAGGTATACCCCTTTAGTCTTGGAGTCCTTCTATAAGGGTCTATTCTGGAGCCGATATCGTCTATATGCTTAATGGGAAGCTTTTATAGAGTCTTCTAGGAAATATTTTCGCTCTCTTATGGTAAAATTGATATGCCTCTTTTGTCTACTCGATGCTTCATTAAGAATTCCATACGTCATATAAATTCATGTGCAAAGTCGGTGCCAATCTAGAAGCATTCAACAGTTTTGACCAAATATCTCTATGTCTGTTTCCTGGCACCCCATTTCAAGGCTATGATATTTTATTTAAGACATGTAGAAAGCATAATAATCATTTTCGTGGCATTCTGTGTCGGAGCTTTCGAGAGGTACACCCCTTTGGTCTTAGAAGTCCTGTATGAAGGCCTATTCCGGAGTTGATATCATTTGTATGCTTGATGAGAAGCTCATATAGGGTATTCTAGGTGATGGTTTAGGGCCTTATGGTCTAACCGGTATGTCTCTCTTGCTCGCTCAATGCGTCTTTAAGAATTGCATACACCATATAAATTCATGCGCAAAATCGATGCATCTCCAGAAGCATTCGTAGTTTTGGCCTAATATCTCTCTATTTGTCCCATGGCATGCCATTTTAAGGCCATAATATTTCATCTAAAATATGAAAGAATCATTGAAATTATTTTCGGGCCCTAAAATCCTAAGATAAACCCCTTTCATCGAAGAAGCCCTTTATGATGGCTTGTTCTAGAGCTAATATCATTTGTACACCTGAGGGGTAGCTCGTACAAGATTTTTAAGGCGATATTTTAAGGTCTTGCGATCAAATTAGATGCCTATCTCGCCTGCTCGATGCGTCATTAAGAATTACATATGCCATATAAATTCATGCGCCAAATTTATGCCACTCCAAAAGCATTCAACAGTTTTGACCTAATATCTCTTTGTTTATTCCTAGGCATGCCATTTTGAGGCAATAATGTTTCTTCTAACAAATGTTGGAATCATTGAAATTAATTTTGGGCCATTTTGTACTAGAGCTTTCGGGCCCCAAAATCCAAAGGTATGTCCCTTTGGTGTAAGAAGCCTTATATAAAGGCTTGTTCCAGAGTTGGTATCGTCTGTACGCCTGATGGGCAGCTTGTATAGGTCTTTTAGGCGATACTTTAGGGTCTTAAGGTAAAATCAATATGCCTTTTTCTTGCTCAATGCGTTATTAAGAATTGCATAGGCCATATAAATTAACGCGCAAAATTCATGTCACTCCGGAAGCATTCAACAATTTTGGCCCAATATCTCTCTATCTTTTCCTTGGCATGCCATTTCTAGAACTTAATATTTTGTCTAGGAAATAAAGGAAGCATTAGAATCATTTTTGGGCCATCTATACCGAACATTTTTGGGCCATCTATACCGAAGCTTCCAAGCCCAAAAATCCAAAGGTAAACCTGTTTGGTCTAAAAAGCCCTGTATGAAGGCCTTATACTAGAGTCGATGTCATCTGTATGCCTAACAAGTAGCTCATATAGAGTCCTGTGGTCAAATCGGGATGCCTACCTTGCCTGCTTAATGCGTCATTAAGAACTGCACATGCCATGTAAATTCATGCGCAAAATTAATGCCACTATAAAAGCATTCAACAGTTTTGGCCCAATATCTCTCTATCTGTTGCTTGACATGCAATTTTGAGACTATAATATTTCATCTAAAACTTATAGAAGCATTGAAATCATTTTTCTATCATTTTTTTCCCAAAGTTTTGGGGGAAAAAAATTCAAAGGTATACCCCTTGTCTAAGAAGCCCTGTACGAACTCCAGAGTTGATCTCGTTTGTACACCTGATGATTAGCTCATATAGGGTCTTTTAGGCCATAGTTTAGGGCTTGTAGTAAGCCCAAATGTGAATTGTGCATGCTTGATGCATCATTAAGAATTGCATATGCAATATAAATTCATACGCAAAATTCGTGTCACTCCCCAAGCCTTTTGCAATTTTGGCCTAATATCTCTATTTTTATTTCTTGGCATGATATTTTGAGGCCATAATATTTCATCTAAGACATGTAAAAATCATTAGATTCATTTTTGAGCCATTCCATGCTAGAGCTTCTGGGCCCAAAAATCTAAAGGTATACCGTATACCCCGTTAGTCTTACAGGTCTTATTTTAAGGGCTGTTTTGGAGCCAATATTGTATGTTCACTAGACATGAAACTCGTATAGGGTCATCTAGGTGAGAGTTTAGGGTCATGTGGTTAAATCGATAGACCACTTTTGCCTACTCAATGCATCATTAAGCATTGTATATGCCATATAAATTCATGCACAAAATCGATGTCACTCTGAAAACATTCAACAGTTTTGACCCAATATCTCTCTGTCTGTTCCTTGGCATGCCATTTTGAGGCTAGTCATATTTCATCTAAGACATGTAGGAAGCATTGCAATTATTTTCGGGCCACTCTGTGCCAGAGCTTCTGGGCCCAAAAATCCAAAGGTATACCCCTTTGGTCTTGAGAGCCCTATAAGAATATCTATTCTGGAGCCGTAATCTCTATATGCCTGATGGCCATCTCATGTCATGTAGGGTATTCTAAGTGATAATTTAGGGTCTTATTATAAAATCGATATGCCTATTTCACTTGCTCAATATGTCATTATGAATTACATACACCATGTAAATTCATGTGCCAAATCGGTGCCATTGTAGAAGCATTCAGTAGTTTAGGCCTAATATCTCTCTATTTGTTGCTTGGCACATAATTTGGAGGCCATAATATTTCGTGCAAGATATGTAGAAAGCATTGAAATTATTGTTGAGCAATTTCATGCCAGAGCTTTTGGGCGCAAAAATTAGAAGGTATACCCATATGGTCTTAGAAGCCCCGTATAAAGGCCTATTCTAGAGCCAATATCGTTTGTACGCTGATGGGCAGCTCATATAGGGTCTTCGAGGACATAGTTTGGGTTTTATGGTCAAATTTGTATGCCTATTTGCCTATTGGATGCGTCAATAAGAATTGCATACGCCATATAAATTTATGGGCAAAATCGGTGTCACTCGAGAAGTATTCAACAGTTTTAGCCCAATATTTCTCTGTTTGTTGTTTGGCATGCAATTTTGATTATAATATTAGATCTAAAACCTATAGGAGGCAATGAAATTATTTTTAGATCATTCCATGCCGGAGTATTGAGGCCCAAAAATCCAAAGGTAAACTCCTTTGGTCTAAGAAGGCCAATTCTAGAGTCGATATCGTCTGTACATCTGATGGGTAGCTCATATAGGATCTTCTTGATGTGTCAAATTGCTAAACTCATATTGTCAAATCAGGATGCCTATCTTGCCTGCTCAATGTGTCATTAAGATATGCACACACCAATAAATTCTAGTGCAAGATCGGTGCCACTCCAAAAACATTTGACAGTTTTTATCCAATATCTCCCTGTTTGTTTCCTAGCTTGCCATTTTGAGACCATAATATTTAAATAAAACATGTAGGAAGCATTGAAACCATTTTTGGGTCATTCTGAGCCTGAGCTTTTCGGCCCAAAAATCCAAAGGTAAACCACTTTGGTCTAAGAAGCATTGTATGAAGGCCTGTTCCGGAGCTGGTATCGTCTGTACGACTAATGAGAAGGTCATTTTGAGTCTCCCATGTGATAGTTGAGGGTATTATGGTTGAATATAGATGCCTATCTTGCCTGCTCGATACATCATTAAGAATTGCATACGTCATATAAATTAATGCGCAAAATCGATGTCACTCCAAAAGCATTCGGTAGTTTCAAACCAATATCTCTATATCTGTTACTGGGCATGCCATTTTGAGGACATAATATTTTGTCTAAGATATGTAGAAAGCATTGAAATCATTTTTGGAACATTCTGTGTCGGAGCTTTCGTGCCCAAGATTTCCAAAGGTAAACCCCTTTGGTCTAAGAAGCCCTGTATGAAGCTTTTTCCGGAGCCGATATTGCTTGTATGCCTCATGGATAACTTGTATGGGGTCTTGTAGGTAATAGTTTAAGGTCTTATAATCAATTTGGTATGCTTAGCTTGCCTACTCCATACGTCATTAAGAATTGCATATACCATATAAATTAATGCACAAAATTGGTGCCACTTTGAAAGCATTTGATAGTTTTTGCCCAATATATCTATGCCTGTTGGTTAGCACAACATTTGGAGACTATAATATTTTATCTAAGATATGTAGCAAGCATTGGAATCATTTTCGAGCCATTTCGTGCTGGAGCTTTCAAGCAAAAAAATGTAAAGGTAAACTCGTTTGGTTTAAGAAGCACTGTATGAAGGCTGATTCCGGAGCCAATGTCATCTGTACACTTGACGGGTAGCTCATATAGGGTCTACTAGGTGATAGTTTAGGATCTTATGGTAAAATTCAAAAACCTATCTTGCATGCTCAATGCGTCATTAAGAATTGCATAAGCATATAAATTCATGCGCAAAATCAATGCTACTACGGAAGTATTCGGTAGCTTTTGCCCAATATCTCTCAATCTGTTGCTTGGCACAACATTTTAAGGCCATAACATTCTATCTAAATAGACATGGAGGAAGCTTTGGGCCTTAAAATCAAAGGTATACGCCTCTAGTCTAAAAAGCCCTTTATGAAGAACTATCTTAGATCCTGTATGCTTGACATACAGCTTGTGTAAGGTCTTCTAGGGAATAGTATAGAGTCTTGTAGTCAAATTGGAATGCCTATCTTGCCTTCTCGATGCATCAGTAAGAATTTCATGCGCCATAAATTCATGCGCAAAATCAGCTCCACTCTAGACGCAGTCGGTGATTTTCGCCTAATAACTCCATGTCTATTGCTTAGCACCCCATTTCAAGGCCATAACATTTCATTTAAGACATGTAGGAAGCATTCAAATCATTTTTGGCTGATCTCGTGTCGGAGCTTTTGGGCCCCAAAATCCAAAGGTATACCCCTTCAGTCTATGAAGCATTGTATGAAGGCTTATCTCGGGGCCGATATCGTACCTGATGGGCAGCTTGTATGTGGTCTTATAAGTAATATTTTAGGGTCATGGTAAAATCGGTATGCTTATCTTGCTTGCTTGATGCATCATAAGAATTGCATAAGCCATAAAAAAAATTCAAGTGCATCATCGGTGGCATTTCGGAAGCGTTCAACAGTTTTTGCCAAATATCTCTCTTTCTGTTGCTAGATGCACCATTTCAAGGAAAAAATACTTTTCCAACACACATAGCAAGCATTAAAATAGTTTTTTTTCGATTCCTTGTTGGAGCTTTTGGGCCCCAAAATCTAAAGGTAAACCCCATTGGTCTAAGAAACCCTATATGAAGGCCTGTTTCGAAGCCGATATCATTTATACACCTAATGGGCAATATGCATTGGGCTTTTAAGGAGATATGTTATGGTTTTGTGATCAATTGGTATGCTTATCTTGCCTGCTCGATGCGTCATTAAGAATTGCATACGCCATATAAGTTCATTTGCAAACTCGGAGCCACTCCAGAAGCATTTTGCAGTTTCAGTCTAAAATCCACTACAAGAAAAATGCGATTTAGCAACGAAAATTTAGAAGCGGACGTGTCCATTTCTAAATAGAAACGGAAGAGCAACGGATTAGAAACAGAAAATAATCTTGTATCGCTCGTCATTTTTAGAAACGGATTAGAAATGAACAGATCCGTTGCTAAATTTGGCAGGAAACTGCCGCGCATAAATTAGGAACGGATAGAGACAGATTTAGAAACGGTTTTTAGCAACGGATTTGTAATCCGTTGCTAATAGAACAGGGAATGCTTCCTATTTTTTAGAAATGGATTTAGAAACGGATATTAGAAATGGACGTTCAGTCTGTTGCTAATATGATAAACAAAAAAAAAAGCATTAAATGATGTCATTTGATTTTACTCTTTTTAGAAACGGATATCCAGTCCGTTTCTAAGAAGAGGACGCACTCAAAAAACCAAGAGGCCAAACAGCATCGTTTTGTGCTTCATGATATTAGAAACGGATATGCAGTCCATTTCTAATAACTTGAAATTAAAAAAAAATGCCTTAAACGGCGCCGTTTAGGGCATTGCAGACCTTTTTTATCAACCAAAATTAGGTCACTCGCATTCTCCTCTTAATCTCCTCCTCCTTCTAGATCAAAATCTCCTCAGTCTCAATCTCCCTCTCCTCTCCTGTCTCTCATCCCTAGGCACCACCGGCAGCCACGATGACCTCCACTGTCAGCGGCCACGCTGTCCTCTACATCTGGTGTTTACCGATGGCCACAAACGTATCGCTCTCTTCTCCATTTCTATGCAAGAATGGCGGCCAAGAAGTAGCTCCACCACCGCCTGCAAGATCGACGGCCAAGAAGGAGCTTCAGTGAATAGCTTTTCATGTATAGGTTTCAAAATGATTGCTCCAATAGTTTCTCCCTTGATGTGGGTTAGCACAATCTGCCTCCAATTTGCACACTTTCATTCTTTCCTTTTGATTTTAATGTCTAATAGGATATATATGTTTAATTAGGTTAGTTTGATTTGTAATTGTAGTGTTGCACTTTTTTCTTTTCTTTAATTACCTTGTATTATTAATTAACTAGATCTTTAATATAAATAACATATTGGTGTTAATTTTAATTTCTCCACCAAAACATAACGTTGTGTGTTTTTGTTTTCTTAAACCTTGAATTGTTGTTGCTGCTTCTGCAATGCAGAAATTGCCCTTTATTTTATGAATTTTTTTTAGTAAAAATTTTTAACCTCAAGGTGCTTCTTTGTAGTGTCACCAGTCTTTACATCACAATAATAGAAACCTTATAGTAGTATATTCATCTCTGTGTCTTCAAAGTCCAAGGTCAAGACGCTGAACTCATGCCACCTTTTTAATTCTTAATTAATTCTTTATATGTACATATACTTGTTTATTAATACTTGAATTGTTGTTGCTGCTTCTGCAACAATGATCACTTCACTTTGACTTCCTGTTCCCCATCCCTAAATTCCTTTTATTTATCAGTTGAATTTAGAGGTGTTCATTCCTGTAGAGTCGTGGAGCATGAAGATTTTAGGTTTTTTTTTTTTAAAAAAAAAGAACACTTTCAGATAATCAAACTTGTGTTCTGAGTAAGAAATCATAACATTCAACCTATGTTACCATGATTAGATAGAATTTCACAAAATTTATCTAAATTTTTTTAATTTTTTTATTTAATATAAAATAATTGGTCATTTGACTGATGCAATTTCATGAAATTATCTTGGAATATATCAATTCAAAAAAAAATCATAAAATGAATATACATTGCATAATGTAAGATGGTGATAATTCTTATTTTCTTTAAATATTTTCAACTAAGAAAATTGCTATATGAGGAATTATAAAATAAAATTGTCAATTGTGTGATGAAAGAAAAAGGGCCAGTTAAGTAATTGCAAGTGTTTTTAGAAATTGTAAGTCAAATTCCAAAAGTTTCAAGTTTGAGAGTGTAAAGATGCTGACAAGAAAATTTTTCTCTTGAATATATATACTGACAGATGAGGAATTCGAGAATAGAAGCTTATGGCAATATTTAATTAAATATCTGTTTGTTCTCTTCATTTATTAGTTCTATTACATTAATCATTTAATTATTTCTCTAAATTCCATGACCGTATGGAGAGAAGTGCATATTGATATTTCTTCAAACTCAATAATCTATAAACAAACCATAGAAAGCTCTCTTCTTGTGTTCTATCCACCTCAAAATCCAAACTGTTTTTTTTTTCTAAACAACAAACCAATTATTAATTTCTTGGTTATTTTCAAAAAAAAATTATTAATTTCTTGGTGTTTATGTATATATATCGAAAGAACTATTGAAATTAGAGTAATTAAGGAGTAATTATTATAATTTAAGTGATTTAATTATTGTCGACTTAGCATTAACACAAAAGAATGCTTATTAAATTTGTTTTTTTAGATACTCTGCTGATTCCAAGAAACCAGGAAAAGAAGAATAGCTTCGGGCAAAACTATAAAACTGTGAGTAGTGTTATTTCTCTCTTGTGACATTTTTGAATTCATGCTTGGTTGATTTGTGTAATTGCATATTTTTTGGATACTACAATTCTGCCAGCTCCTATTTCATAGAATCCTGCATCATAGTCTTCCTCAGTTACTCACGTCGATACCCAGAGTGATAGTACTGTCTAGATAAAGTTTATTTTATTTGGTCTAGAGAACATAAGTTTATTACTAGCTATGAGACTTTGAATGTTAATATTGGAGTTGTTGATATTTGAGTTGTTTGATATTGGAGCTATTTGATATTTGAGTTGTTGACATTTCAGATATTTTAATTTTATGTTAACCTTTTTTATTTGATTTGAAGTTAATTTCATGTAATACCCGAAATTTTTATTTCGAAACATTTCCATTTAAATTTAAATTGTAACTTATTAGCCAATAATATTACGCCATGTAATATTATCGGGATCGAAAATCATTTTGGTTCGCCCAAAAATTTATTAAATAACCGTTAATCGAATAAAATCGGACCAATATTTTTTTTTTACCGAATTAATTTAAATTAGACCCGAATCGGATATTTTTGAAAAACACTGTGCGTCACTATTTTTTTCTCCCCGGCAACTTACCTTGGACGTTTTGTTTTTATTTAATAATTATAAAACTTTATAATATTTTATTTATTATTATTTTATTTTATTTTATTTTTTATTTATTTATTTTTTCTTTAAATCTCCATCATCCCCTTCCTCCTGACGCCACCATCCCTGACCTCCTCCTCTCCCTGCGCCTCCACCTCCATCATAGCCACCTTCTTCCTCCTCCTCCTTCTTCTTCCTTCTCTTTTCTTTCTTTCTTCTTTCTTCTTTCTTCTTCCTCTCCCCTGCGTTTTTCTCTCTGCTGCATTCTGTCCCTCTCTGTTGCAGCAGCAGTGCCACCTCCTCCAGCAGAGCAGAGCAGTAGCAGCAGCTCCTCCAGCCACTAGCTCCTCCTTTCCTGTTCGCGCCGCCACCTCCAGCTCCTTCTCCTTCCCTGTCCCGTGCCGCCACAGCAGCTGTCTCTCCTCCAGCAGAACAGCAGCACCGCCAGTCGCCTCCTCCTCTCTTCCACGAGCAGTAGCGCCGCGCCGCCACGAGCTTCAGCCACAGCTCCTTCATGCGGCAGCAGCTCCTCCCTCCTTCTCGCATCAACTCCAGTCGCACTCCAGCAACCCTCCTCCTCCACTGTTTTGCGCCACCACTGCAGTAACTCTGCAGTTTCAGCCACTGCAGCAGAAGCTGCAGCACCGCCCGGCCACCACAAGCCGCCACTCCTCAGCCACAGCAAGCCCAGCTTGCTTCTAGCCACCATTCCCTCCTCCTTCAACCTTCGATTCAAGGATTTTTGGGAATTTGACAATTATTGGGTATAAATTTACTATTTTTAGAATTTATTTGATTTAAATTGTGATTAATTAGTTGGTTGATTTTTGAATAATTGGTTGAATGATTTTATTATTTGAGTAGTTAATTATGTT